>PVIA01000102.1:605062-665678 GCA_004024845.1 Tonatia bakeri
ATCACAACTATTTCAGTGACTCAGGGTGACCCATCCCTCCCTCCCTCCCTCCCTCCCTCCCTCCCTCCCTTCCTTCCTTCCTTCCTTTTTTTTTCTCTTAGTAAACTGACTCTGGATTGCTTAGCTATGTCTGCTGTTGTCCAAAGTTGTGATTCCTGGAGGAAAACTAACCTTCACATAAGTACATCTCAGTTACAGTTTTACTTTTTTATTAGTGTAGTGTGTCTTCATTTTTGAGAAATACATTTAAGGTCAAGGTAAGGATATTCATAGGGATTTAAATGCCATCAATTTAAATCTATAGCATGAATATTTTGAGAGGGAGGAATTTAGAGCCCCCATTGTATACATTGGCCACATTTGTGCATTTCATTTCTTGCAAAATCATTTTGCATAAATATAGCACATGATATAGAAAAGATCTTTATGCCTTGTTATATGGTATAAGGTATAGAAACATTGTATAGCTTGTGGTAATTGCAAAACATTTTAAATTTAACTGGGAAAAGGATTATAATATGGGAATAAAACTGCAGTATTAACTTCTAGTCTCTAGGCCTGTGCCCTGTTTACATTCTATACTGGCAAACTTAACTGGCTAAGGGCTAAAAGTTGATTTGTCCAGCTTCATTTGCATTACAGTTGAAGTCATTATGTGAAACAGCAGTAGCCTTTGCAAAGGGGAAAAATGTACCTACCTTTACAATTAACTAGGATACTGGCATTCAGTATTGCAGTCTACTGGGTAATTATCATATAGAATATAAATGTGATATCCAGAAATGGCAAGTCTGAACCACTTAATTAATCTTTTTGTGTGTGTTCTCTGACAACAAGTTTAGATTATATACCCCTTGAACTCCGAAACTTAAGTGTAACTATTGACTTTTCTTTTCCACTAATCAGTTATATGTATCTATAGAATAGGTACTATGAAATGCAAAATTTTAAGAAAGATTCAGTCCCTAACCATGAATGTCTTCTATTTTGCAGGAGAGACAAGACAAATGAATAAAACAAATGGTGAAGAAAATTCTTGTGAATAATGACAGCACATATGGATTTCTTTCTGGGCTAAATTTCATGAGTAGATGTTAAGAATGTGAAAGAGATCTGTGTGGGCTGGAGTTGGGGAGTAAGTTTTCTGAAGGAATTAGGGCTCAATTTTGACTTTGAATGCTTTTTAGAAAGGAATGGAGATGGAGGCATAGAGTTTACTCCAGTCCTGCCTGAGATGAAACTTCCCGGAGATGCATGAAGTCAAAAGAAGGGTTAGTAGAAAAAGAGACTTTAAGGATGCTGAGGAAAAAGGTGGTGCAGCAACAATCCCAGTGATTTGAGACGATGCATTTGGAGTGAGGGTAAGTGATTAGCATTGCACTAGAAAAGGAGTGCTTCTTCCTCAGAGCCAGTGGGAGGAAAGAAGGGAGAGGGATATGCTGACAGGGCCTCTGATGGGTGGCTAGAACCTTTTCTGGACAGCAGGCATTCTTAGGTTGAGTTTCCTGGAAACTGAGCCTGAAATGGAAGTTCTGGTATGGGTGATTCACTGAAGGAGAGCTCCCCAGAGCAAAGGGAAGGAGAGAAGCAGATAGGGACAGGAAAGCTTAAGCGGGGCCTCAGCCTGATCCCACGGGGAGTTTGAGAGTGTGAGTGGCACCAGAGGGTTGTCCTGCCTGAGGGGAAGAGACCAGGTTTTTGTACCCTGTGTCCACCAGTCATCAGCCAGCTTCAGGTTGCCTACAAGTAGGGTGGGGGAGGGCATAACCTTCCAGGTATTTCCAGGCTGGTGGTTTGTATCTGCTGAAAATAATTCTCTGGCAAAGCAGGCAAGTGTGAGCCACTGGCGGCCAACACTGACACAGACGGGGGTGGGGTATACTTGCCCAGGAAAGGGGGTTGGGACAAGTCACTGTGTCATCTACCACACAGATCTCCTAACTCTCAAATAAAATGCCCTTTTTTTAAAGCTTCTCCCCTTAGTTAGTCATTCACTCTCATAAACCAACTCTCTGACAAATACTAATTAGACTGTGAAAATAATGGAAACTCCTCTAGAATTCCCTCCCCCACTTCCAATGATCTACTTCTCTCTTATCCCCTTTATGCTTGGTTTTGCTAGATTCATAGACTAAACTAAATATTAACTAGTACAAGGTCTTATACCTGTTGCGGCCAGCATAGGGAAGGAAAATAGAGGGGTTTTGGGGAACAGGTTCACTCACTCATACCATAAGTAATAAGTTTGCATATTGATTTTGGGGACAGAAATCAATGTTGGACACATGAACATTTAGAGGACTGTTTTGCATATAGAAAGACAGAGTCATCTTGTTCTTCTCATTGAAACATGTGCAAGCACAAACACACTTTAGCAATAGCCAGACCTAAGACAACAAACGCCCCACCTGTTACTGGTGGAAGTGGAGTTCTGCAGTGTTCCAAGGAAAAGACTTTCCTAAGACCCTCATGGGAGGATGGGATCCTGTGATACACTTTATTGATGATGTAAAATTAAGGGGATTCTCCTGACTTCCCAATGTTCCAACTCTATCTATCTCCCAGTGAAAAACATACAATGTTGTCTCCAGTAGGGCCAGAATAAAGGCCACTGCCCAGAGTTTTTGCTCTATATTAAAGTCCAGATCAGTCCAGCACCCGGCTAGCTTAGTATGTGTTTTCAGTTGCAGTCCATTGATGTGTTGTGGTATTCACGCTCCTGCCTGGAGCCTGTGTGTGGAGTCCACACAGCCATGGACCATGCAGCTGCTAGGGCCACATGTCCATGGAGAGATCAGATGGGTGCACCTATGAGTGTGAGTCTTCAGGAGAGAAAGCCAGAGAGAGAGAGCATGCTTCTTTTTTCCCCTGGGATTATATTAGCTTAGATATGGATGGACCAGGTGCTTTTTAAAAAGAAACAATCAACTTCCCAAACTTTCACAGGTTTTGATAGGTTTAAACATCCTGGTTAGACTGACAGACCTCCACTACCGTCCAGCACCTCTCCCTGCATCCCCCAGCAATCCAGTATGGGAGGGGAGAAGGGGGAAGCATTATTCGTTTTGGTAAAGAAATGCTATCCCCTGAGGTATGAAGCTGTAACTTCCTGGTGAAGCAAACAGGTCTATGCTCCCAGTTTACTAAGCTCAATATCAAATCCCTTTGCTTTCATTCTTTTATGAATAATTAGCTAAATACTAAAAATAAGACACCCACCTTGAGTTTTAATATTTGGAAAAGTCAGGGGTGCGGTGGGAGGTGGCTCTAGCCAGATGTTTTAACTTTGGCTGCACATTAGAAACCTAGGAAATTTAAAGAAAACAAAATAAAACAAAAAATACCTAGGTGGATTAAACAGAATCTCAGCATAAAGGGGCAAGCAATCGTATATTTTTAAACTTATAGGACATAATAATGTAAAACCAGGATCTAATCTCCATCAAAAAGCTGATATTACTCAATAATCTACCCAAAACTCAGTGGATTAAAAGAGCAAACAATTAGTATTACCCTTGAGTGTGAGGGTCACTGGATGGCAACTCTGGTCTAGGCTGAGCTTGCTCACACATCTGGGGGAGATAGTTCTGCTAATCTTGGCTAAATTCTCCTATGGTTGGGTTTCAGCTGGTTATTAACCAATTGATCTAATCTGGGCATGGCTGAGACAATTAGTTTCTGTCCCACATGGTCTCTCATCCTCCAGACTAGCCCAGCGTGTTCAGATGGTGGCTTGACAGGTTCTGAGAAATAAAGTAGAAATACACGAAATCTCTTGAGTTCTAGGCTCAGAACTGGTAGGGCCTCCTTCCACAATATTCTGTTAGCCAAAGCAAGTCACACGCTAGCCCAGAGTCAGGGCAGAAAGGGATTCCAAAGTTAGAGGATCATCCAGTATGGGAGCGGGGCGGGGGGGAGTTGATAGAGAGAGGCCAATAATTGAGGCCACAAATGCATTCAATCTTGCACTTAGATCTAATCTCTAACTTTTGTTAGGATAAGTGACTTGTCAAAGTAGTTAATTTAAGACTTAGATATTTTATTGACAGATCTTTCATGTTTCCTCTTCTCCCACTTCTTCACACATCTTCATTATGGGCAACATTTGAGTTTTCACCTATAAGGCGGCCTAGATATGCAATATGTACCTATCCCTATTTTTAAAAGTTTAATTTGCTTTTACTATATTCATGCTCTGGACTCTGTTTACAGAGAGTAGATCAGTGGATAGATAGACAAGTGCAAGCACATACTTGAAGTTCTTTTCTAAAGGATTTACTATGGAGTATAAATTGTGAAGTATTAAGATCTGGAATATAGACTAAGCAAGTGAGTAGGGATGTTTACTCTCTTAAGATTTTGACAATTCATATCAGAAGAACCTTGTTATATTTCTGTGGGCTTCCTTGCCCAAAAAACTGTTGCTCTAAAGAAGATAGAAGGGTAATGGGGTATTAAGCCTCATATACCTTCCATCCAGACAAAAACACTTTGAAACAGATGATACATCTGCAGATGACCCATCATTCACTTTTGAGGAAGATCAAAGTAAATGTTAAAAATGTTGTTTTATCTTTGGCCTTTTTATTGATTGGTACCTTCGCCATTTGACCCTACCTTTTCTACTTAACCTCACTCTCTCTGGCCTGAAGTCTGGCTTGACTGGAATCATCCCTGGCCCCTTATTCATGATCATGCTATTTTTCTCTGTTACTCCAACTCCCTTGCATAATACCCCCTCCTCCTCTCTGATCTTTAAAATTCTACTATGTTCTCAAGAAACTGCTCAATACTGTCCTTAATGCCACCCGAGACTGTTTTTGCCACACCAATTCTTTCACCCCCCGAACACCATGTAACTTACTATCTGAACCAGTTGACACCATTCTGTCTTAAACAGCTGCTTGGCTCTTCTAGACATGTCATCTTGCCTCATCTGATTGGCCTGTGAGTCTGAGTCAAGCCAGGTAAAGTATTCTGACTGCTTGGCTATAGCTGGACGGTCACAGAAATGTCAGTTCCATGAAGCCAGGGAGTCCATCTGCTTTGCTCATTACTGCACCCACAGCATTCAGCACACAGAATATGCTCAAAAACATCCGCTGAATAAATTAAAAAGAATAGGCAATCAATAAATATTTAATGCATTGGTGTTTCAGCTATAAGAAACAATAAAAATGTTAACATTTCAATGTGTGTGTTATCCAACATTTGTCCATTTACCTGTTTAAAATGAGTCCCTATGTCCTTGGTCAGTGTGGCTCAGTTGGTTGGAGCATTTTCCCATACACCAGAAAGTTGGGGGTTCAATATTCTGTCAGGGCACATAACGTAGGTTGCAGGTTCAGTTCCCGGTTGGGGTATAGATGGGAGGCAACCAATCGATGTTTCTCACATGGATTTTTTTTCTCTCTTCCTTCCTCTTTCTGTAAAATTAATAAACATACTAAATTTTTTAATGAGCTCCTATTACATGGAAGACAGTTTAGCAGGCATTGTGGAATTAAACATAAACAAGACCCAGCCCTGCCATCAAAGTCTTTCAGGCTTATGTGGGGAGACCGTCATTACTGAGTGACTTTTGTATACCAGGCACTGAAGCTGGTGGTGTTGGAGTAACTGGCTTGTGTATCAGCAACTGCAATAAATAGTTTCAAAGGTCCTAAATTCTAGGACATAAACTGTATGATTATTGGACCCTAAACAACTGAGGACACTGCACCAGTGTTTAACTGTTCTGGGCCTCAGAGTCCTTATCTGTGAAATGAGAAGAATATGTTGAAAGAACCTGCTGGTTCTTATTTTCTTTGACTGTGTTCTCTTAAGAAAAATCTCTCTGATGGAATGACATGATTTTAAATTTATGAGAACAAATCCAAAATGAAAAGTATGCTATTATTCTTTTTTGTTTGTTTGTCTTTCAAGCACACAATTAATATCTTTATTCTCTTATATATATATATATATTTTTAATTTATTTTTAGAGAGGGAAGGGAGGGAGAAAGAGAGAGAGAAACATCAATGTGCGGTTGCTGGGGGCCGTGGCCTGCAACCCAGGCATGTGCCCTGACTGGGAATCAAACCTGTGATGCTTTGGTTCGCAGCCCACGCTCAATCCACTGAGCTATGCCAGCACAGGGCCCATTATTCTTCTCTTTGTCTGCTGCTAGCGCTGCTTGCCTTCGTAACCATGTGGTTGGAAACACCGAGGTTCTCTCAAGGCAACTCTGCAAGATGTGCACACAGAACATTGCTCAGCACACAGCCATCCTACCTGTGCACCTGGGTTTGTTAAACAAAACAAAACAAAGAAAAACAAAGCAAAACAAAACAAAACAAGGACAGGAGTGTTTAGTTCTTCTTGACTGGGCCCAACCTAAAGGGCATTTTATTGAATCCTACTTGCTCATCCACCTACCAAATGTTCCCTTTGAATCTGCCAGAACATAATGTAACATTTGGAAATTTATCACTGTAACTAGTTCCCTCAAACTGAACATCTGAGTAATGGAATACTTGTTGAGGCTAATCCTAGACCTAGGCAGAGGCCTTGGCATTGTCCCCAGGGGCAGACAGAACTGTACCCTCTGTGACTCAGGAGCAGTGGCCTGATTTCTTCCAGACTCACCTTCGCCATCATCATCCTGGGGCTTTGCCTTGCCCCATTTTTTGGAAACTGTCCAACTTGACAAACTACCAAACTGAACACTTTTATAAACTTCTCCCCCAAATAAGGCAGATACTGCTCCTCATATTGTTGTGTTAACTTGCTTAAAATGTGAGGAAGGATGGATTCTTGTGATGCCCATCCTTCTCAGCCTCTCCACATTGAGAACACTCTGTGTCTGGGATAACAAATGGTGTTCTCCCACACAATGAAGCAAATGTCTCCATGACAGATGGGCCAGGCTGCAGCCCCTCAAAGTCAGCAAACTAAAGGCTTATTAACCCAAATGGAAAACACAGTGCAGAGGCCTGCACAGAGAGTATCCTTTCTCTTACCCCACTGGGTGACTTCTAGGTCTAAGTTGGCTGAAAGCTGCAGATGCATGGAGCTTGAAGTTTCCTGGTAATGATGCAGCAGCTGGCCAATGTTCTCTCGGCATCCTGAGGACTAGTGCTCACCACAGAGGCAAACATTAAAATTTTGTGACGGGAAACTGGTTTGTCAGATCAGTCTGTGAGTGAGTTTGTCACCACAAATGCAAAATGTTGCCTGTGGGAAGGAGAAGGAAGGAGGCCTCACACTTGGGGGAAAAAAAGAAAATCTCTGCTGGAGGGTGTTTAGGGAGATGTGTGCCCTCTGGAGGCTGTCTTCTTGGTGACACCTAGGACGCAGAGGGTGACCAGCTTTGACTCCTTAGTCCAGCAGCTTTCCCATTTGAGTGAAAGACAAAGGCTTTGTGATGGTCCATAAAACCCTTGAAGATCTGGTCCCCCCATCTCTCTTCCTAGTGTCTCCTAATCTGACGGTGATTTCCTCACTCGTTTTGGTTACCTAGCCTTATCTATGACTATCCCAAAAGAGTGGTTAAAAAACAAACAGCAATAATTTATTTGCTTACAGCTCTGCAGTTTGATCAGGAGTCAGTGGAGAAGACTCGTTGCTTCTGTGCGTAGCATCACTTAACAGGGCTCAACCGGGGGAGGGAGGATCTGCCTCTAAGACTGCTCTTTCACACAGCTGCTGGCTGTCACCTGAAAGCTCAGTCTCGATGCCCCTCTACCTGCAACTTCTGTGGCCTGGCCTTCTCACAGCATGGTGTCCAGGTTCCAAAGGGAAGCATTCCAAGGGAGAGAGCTGAGCAGAGGCTGTACTGCCTTTATCAACCTCCCTGCAAGTTACCTGGTGTCACTTCTGTCACACTTGCCATGCTCCACAAGTTGGGGTAATCACAAAGGTCTGCTCAGGTTCAAGAGGATGACACATAGATTCTACTTCCTAATACAGACCAGGGGATGGCAAGGCTCTGGAAGTTCATATGGCGGGGGGAATATTGTGGCAGCCATTTTTGGAATATACAGTCTATGGCTGTTCTTGCATTACAGCAGGCATGTTCCCTCCTAGGGCTTGGCCTCTGCTTTCTGTCTAGAACGCGCTTTCCTTTGAGATGCACTTGGCTCACACCCTCAACAGCTTCAGTTCTTCACCCAAATATTTATTTCCCTCTCTTTAAGGTCTTCTCTGGGTGTTCTGTGCAAAGTGAAAATTCACTCCACTTCCTTATTCCTTCCTTGCTTTCATTTTCTCTGTAGAAGTGACACTATCAACATACTATTTATTTTACTTATTTATTCTGGCTTTGTTTTGTTTTGTTTTACTATTCCCTTCATAAATTGTGTCTATTCAGGGAAGGCATTTTGTCTGTTTTATTCACTGCTATTTCTCCAGAGCTAGAAGAGTGGCTGGCACATAGAACGGACTTAATAAATTTTTGTTTGAGTAAATTAATGAGCATCTGCCCCCAGAAGATTTAAGATATCACAGTGACCATTTGTTCTCATTTACTCTGGTCCTTAGGTCCTGACTTCAGTGCCAGGCATATAAACACTCTCTGATAATTTAATTAGTGAACTAACTAAATAAATATAGTGATTTTAAACTTTCTCAATGGAAAAATAACAATAAACTAGCAGCATTCCACTCATAGTCACTTATTCACAATGCATCCATCCCCTTTGCTCATCTACAAAGTGACAGTGCCAGCCAATATGGATATTAAATTCGGCTTTAACAAGGCTGCTCCTGCCTCCAATTAGAGCCAGAAGTTACGAAAACAGAAAGAGGAGAATCACAGGGGACGCCCAGGACACGAGGCACAGCTCTGACCGTAAACCTCTAGGTGTCTGCTTTATGCTCTTCCCATGTTTGTCATCTAAAGGGGTTGACCTGGAAGCCAATCAGAAGATAGCTTCCCCCAATCTGCTTCAGCGGTTACAATCCGGACGTCTTAGGAAATGGGAAGAAAGCAAGAAGACAATTCGTTAAATGTTATCACATAGGTGATTGGGCAATTCTGCTGGCGCTGAGGAATGACCTCTTGTTTCAGCATCACTCTTTACACAGATAGTCACCACTTTGTGCTCGTTAGTTTATTCTCCAGAGGTGTTTGGAGTAAAGTGGTGACATTTCAAAACGGATTAATACTGGATGTTCTAAATTGAATGTGTTCTTGAATTTCACTTAAATGTTAGTAACTAAAGAATATAAGTTGGTATGAGGTTGAATGCTTTGGAAACCATCATCACATATATTGTCTCGGAAGTTCAAAATTAGTTTGTTTTTAAATAAATTTATGATGACATTTCAATGTATGTAATTGGCAAACATTTTCCTCCTGTCAAAATAAAGAGAAGCAAGAGCTATGGCCCCAAATATCTTCGACTTGGTGGACAAGATTATAATGGCTACTTAGATGTACCGCTGAAGTCAATTCAGCACTACACAGGGTCTGCATTGCTCCCTCTTATAGCAGGACCCTGAATCTGGGAATGTCTAGGAGAGAGGCAGAGGGTGGCTATTCTCTGGGTTGGCAGGAGTGAGGGTATGGGGCAAAGGCTATGCCAGGCCCACGGTTACTTCCTCCTCTAGAAGAGATTAGAAGAATGAAAGAACTAAATATGCTATGAGCTCCTTCTGAGACTAGGTAAGGAGAATATAAGCTATTAAGGTAATTTATGGGTAGAAGCACTTTGAATATAAATGAAGCAACCAATGGCCCTTTTGATTGGCATTTATATCTCTTTTTATAGAGATCACATAGAATAGTGTTATAATTCTTGACAGTTTTGATTGTAGAATATATAGGACATTAAGCTTTCTGGAAGAAAGCAAAGATGATTAATATTAATAATGGCCAAATAATACACAACAGACATGAGTAATATGTTTTGTATTTATATAGCTATTGTTTTAACTCATTGGAAAACACTATGCTTTATTGTTAAGAGTGCAATGATAATAAGATACTACATTATCTAGGTCACATAAAAGAAGACATTCAAGCTTATCCTTAAATCCTATTAATTTCTTTACTCATATAATGGAAAAAAACAATAGCCATTTGACTCTACTATTTAAACTAATGTATTCAAAGCAATATGCCTGATTAAAGACATAGATCAAAATTCAAATAACTTGGTTCAAATGTAGTCAGTCCCAGACTCATTTGAAAGTGTCAAGGAGGACTGTGGCTCTCTAAAAAAATAAATAAAGGACTAGACAAATTAATCTCTCAGTGACGAGTATGTTTTGTGTGTTGTCTGTTTTTTCCTTTCCCCTTCTACACGCAGGATGCTAAGTGAAGCAACTCTGGGCTCTGTCTACAAAAATACGGTTCTAATAAAAGTGTGTGTTGTTATGGGGGAAACTATTTCAATAAAAAACATACATCTCTTAGATTATACCTAGACTTGGAAAATTGCAAAATGTTTTACCACCTTTATTTCCAATTTCCTCCTTTCTTCCAATGACTCTATCCATGACCATGTGAAGAGAAGTAGAAGGAGAAAACACAAAAGAATGGACATGGTGATCCACTCAATATTAGGTTTGCTTTTGAGTCAAAATTGAGCAAATCAGTAAGTAAATGTTACATATATAAGTCTTCATTCGAAAAGCATTTGCAATGCTTTAGAGACAACTATATGAGGGGGGTGCCCCCAAAATGGAATTTATTTATAAAAATTGTGTATTTATTCTTATATGTTTAAACTTCAGTCACCTTCAAAGTACTCTCCATTTGATGCAATAATCTATCGAGATATATTTTCCATAGCTCAAAACAGTTTTGGAACTTTTCAATTTAATGCCTTTTAGTGCTTCAGCTGTATATTTGATCTGTATTGTATTTTTTCCCCTTACCATTTAGTCCCCTCCCCACAGCAATCACCACACCATTGTCCATGTATGTGAGCCCTTTTTCCTTTTTTGCTCAATCCCTCTACCCACCAACCTTCACCCCTTAGCTGTCATATGCTCTCCATCTGTGAGTCTGTCCCCACTTTCCTTGTTAGTCTACTTTGTTCCTTAGATTCCACATATATGTGAAATCACATGGTCTTTGTCTTTTTGTGCCTGGTTCATTTCACTTAGCATAATGTTCTCCAGGTCCATCCATGCTGTCACAAAAGGTAAAATGTTTTACCATTTTTTATAGCCCAGTAGTATTCCATTGTATAAATGTCCCATAGTTGTTTTATCCACTCATCTATTGATGGACACTTGGGCTGCTTCCATATCTTGGTGATTGTAAATAACACTGCAATGAACACAGGGGTGCTTAAGTTCTTTTGAATTAGTGTTTTGGGTTCCTTTGGATATATTACTAGAAGTGGGATCATTGAGTCAAAAGCCAGATCCATTTTTAAGTTTTTGAGGTATCTCCATACTGCTTTCCACAGTGGTTGCACCAATCTGCATTTCTACCAACAATGCAAAAGGGTTCCCCATTCTCCACATCCTCACTAGCACTAGTTGTTTGTTGATTTATTGATGATTGCCATTCTGACAAGTGTGAGATCATAACTCCTTATGATTTTAATTCACATTTCTCGGATGATTAGTGATGTTGAGCATCTTTTCACGTGTCTATTGGACATCTGTATGTCCTCTTTGGAGAAATGTCTATCCAGGTCCTTTGCCCATTTTTTAATTAGGTTGTTTGTTTTTTTGGTGTTGAGTTTTGTAAGTACTTTATAAATTTTGGGTATTAACCCCTTATAAGATGTATTGGCAAATATATTCTTTCATTTTGTGAGTTATCTTTTTATTTTGTTGATGATTTTTTTTTGTTGTGCCAAAACTGATAGTCTGCTTCTTTATTTTTTCTTTTGTTTTCCTTGCTTGGGCAAATATATCTGATAAAATATTGCTAAGAGCCATGTCCAAGATTTTTCTGCCTATGTTTTCTTCTATGATTTTTATGGTTTTGGGTCTAACATTTAAGTCTTTGATCCATTTTGAATTTTTCTTGTGTGTGGTATAAGAAAGTAGTCTAGTTTCATTTTTCTGCACATCTGTCCAATTTTCTCAACACCGTTTATTAAATAAGCTATTTTTAGTCCATTGTATGAGCTTGCTTCCTTTGTCAAATATTACTTGCCTATAAATGTGTGGGTCTATTCTGGGGCTCTTAATTCTGTTCCATTGATCTATGTGTCTTTTTTATGCCACTACCATGTTGTTTTGATTACTATGGCCTTATAGTATAGTTTGATATTAAGTAGCATGATTTCTCCAACTTAGTTCTTCTTTCTCAGGATTGTTGTTACTATTCAGGGCCTTTTGTGGTTTCATGTGAAGTTTTGAAATATTTGCTCTAGTTCTGAGAAGTACTTCTTTGGAATCTTGATAGGAATTGCACTGGATCTATACATTACTTTGGGTAGAATGGACACTTTAATGATGTTACTTCTTCCTATCCATGCACACCATATGTGCTTCCACTTATTTGTATCTTTTTCACTTTCTTTCTTCAATGTCTTGTAATTTTCCATGTACAGGTCTTTTACATGCTTGGTTAGGTTTATTCCTAAGTATTTTATTCTCTTTGAAGTCATTTTGAATGAGATTGTTTTCTTTTAGTTTGTTCTTGGCATATAAAAAAGCAACTGATTTCTGAATATTAATTTCATATCCTGTTACTTTGCTAAATTCATTTATCAGTTCTACTAGTTTCTTGGTGCAATCTTTGGGATTATTTATGTACAATACCATGTCATCTGCAAATAAAGACAGTTTTACTTCTTTTCCAATTTGGATGCCTTTTATTTCTTTATCTTCTCCAATTGCTGTGGCTAGGACTTTTGGTACTATGTTGAATAAGAACGGTGAATGCGGACATGCCTGTCTTGTTCCTGATCTTAAGGGGAAGAGTTGTAGTTTTTGCCCATTGAGTATGATGCTGGCAGTGGGCTTGTCATATATGGCCTATATTATGTTTAGTTGTGTTCCCTCTATGCCCCTTTTGCTGAGAGTTTTTATCACAAATGGGTGCTGGATTTTATCAAGTGCTTTTTTTATGCATCTTTGGTATGATCATTTGTTTTTTTATTTTTCATTTTGTTTATGTGGTGAATCACATTTATTGATTTGTGAATGTTGTGCCAAACTTGCATTCCCAAAATAAATCCTCCTTGATCGTGGTGTATGACCTTTTTGATGCATTGATATATTTGGTTTGCTAATATTTTCTTGAGGATTTTAGCATCTATGTTCATCAGGATATTGGCCTACAATTTTATTTTTTGTATTGTCTATCTGGTTTTAGATTAAGATAATTCTGGCCTTATAAAATGACATTGGGAGCCTTCCCTCCTCTTGAATTTTGTGAAATAGTTTGAGGAAAGGTGTTCTTCTTGGAATGTTTGGTAATTTTCATCTGTGAAGCCATTGGGTCCAGGGCTTTTGTTTGTTGGGAGTTTTTTTTTAGTACTACTTCAATTTCACTAGGTATAATCTGTTTATTCAGATTCTCTGATTCTTCCTGAATTAGTTTAGGAAGATTGTATGTTTCTAGGAATTGATCCATTTCATCTAGGTTATCCAGTTTATTGGCATAGAGTTGTTCATAGTATTTTCTTAACGATCTTTTTATTTCTTTGGTGTCAGTTGTTATTTTCCTACTTTCACTTCTATATTTATTTACTTGGGTTCTTTATTTTTTCTTGATGATCATGGTTAAAGGTTTGTCAATCTTGTTTATCTTTAAAAAAACAGTTCTTGGATTCATTGATCTTTTGTTTCATTTTTTAAGACTCTATTTCATTTATTTCTCCTCTGATCTTTATTATTTTCTTTCTTCTACTCACTTTGGGCTTTGTTTGTTGTTCTTTTTCAAGTTCCTTTAAGTGTGAAGTTAGATTGTTTATTTGAGCTTTTTCTTGTCTCGTTTTGTTTTTGTTTATTTTAGATTATTGTGTCCTCATTTTCATTTATTTCAAGGTATCCTTTGATTTCTTCCTTGATCTCATTGTTGATCTATTCATTGTTTAATAACATGTTATTTAGCTTCGATGTCTTTGCATGTTTTTTCAGTGTTCTTGTGATTGATTTCTAGTTTCATAGAATTGTGGCCACAGAAGATGCTTGATATAATTTCAATCTTCTTAAACTTACTGAGACTTTTTTTGTGTATGTCCTCACCTGTGGTCTACTCTAGAAAACATTTCATGTATGTTTGTAAAGTATGTATATTCTGCTACTTTGGGGTGAAATGCTTTGAAGATATCAACTAAATCTATTTTATCTAATGTGTCACTTAAGGCTGATGTCTCCTTGTTCTTCTGCCTGAAAGATCTACCCATTGAAGTTAATGGGGTGTTAAAATCCCCAACTATGACTATGTTTCTGTCAGTCTCTCCCTTTATGTCTGTCAAGATTTGCTTTGCATATTTAGTTGCTCCTATGTTGGTAATGAAATGTTTTAGAGTTATCCAACAATCCTCTTGTTGGATTGTTCCTTTTATCATTATGTATGTAGTGTTTTTGTTTTGGTCTTACTATAGCCTTGTTTTTAAAGTTTATTTTGTCAGATATAAGTACTGCTACCCTAGCTTTTTTTTCTTTGCCATTTGCATGGGATATCTTTTTCCATCCCATTACTTTTAGTCTGTGTGTATCTTTTGATCTGACATAGATCTCTTGGAGGCAGCATATATAATGGGTCTTGTTTTCTCATGTGTTCAGCTACTCTTTATCTTTTGATTGGAGCATTTAAGCCATTTACATTTATAGTTATTATTGATAGATACGTATCTAGTGCCATTTATGTTAGACTATTTTCCTTTTTTTCTTTCTCTGTTTCTTCTTCTTCTTAAATCAAGCCCTTTAACATTTGTTGCAGTACTGGTTTGGTGTTAACAAACTCCTTTATCTTTTTGTTGTCTGAGAAGCTCCTTATTTCTCCTTTGATTTGAAATGATGGCCTTGCTGGGTAAAGTAGCCTTGGTTATAGGTCCTTGCTTTTTATCATGTTGAATATTTCATGCTACTCACTTCTGGCCTGGAGTGTTTCTATTAAGAAATCAGATGTCAGTCTAATTGGTATTCCCTTGTATAGAGCTATTTACTTTTCTCTTGTGGCTTTTAGGATTCGCTCCTTGTCTTTAAGCCTTGCCATTTTGATTATGAGGTGTCTTGGTGTAGGCCTCTTTGGGTCCAACTTGTTTGAAACTCTCTGAGCTTCCTTGACTTGTGTGTTTTTTTTCTTCACCAGATTAAGGAAGTTTCTAATCATTATTTCTGCAAATAGATTCTTGATCCCTTGCTTACTCTCTTCTTCTTCTGGTATTCCCATGACATGGATATTGTTTTGCTTCATGTTGTCCAAGATGTTTCTTAAGCTCTCCTCATTTTTAAAATTCTTTTCTTCTTTTTGCTCTTCCGCCTGAGTATTTTTTTCTACTTTGTCTTCCAAATCACTGATTCAATTCTCTGCTTCATCTAACCTACTGTTAATTCCTTCCAGGGTACTTTTTATTTCATATATTGCACTCTTTATTTCAGACTGGTGCTTTTATATGGTTTCTATACCTTTTTTTATGCCATTGAGTATCCTTATAATCATTACTGTAAACTCTCTGGTAACTTGCTTGCCTCCATTTCATCTAGTTTTTCTTTTAAAGAATTCCCTCTTTCTTTCATTTGGGGTCTGTTTCTTCTCATTCTGGCTGCTTCTTTGATTTTTCTTCCTTAGTAGCTAAACTAATCAGTTGTTATAATAAGCTGTAATCAGTAGCCCAGCTTAAGCTTCACAGGATAGGGTAGAGTAATTCCTGTGGGCAGGACTATTGCTTCCTCTCAGGCTGATGCCACTTGCAGAGGAGTACTCTGCCTGAGAGATGGTTTCTGCAGTGTAGGGAATGACTCTGCACAGGGATCCTGGTGGCTGTTTTTTCAGTTCTTTTCCCACAGCTACCAAACCCATACTTTCCTCAAGTGTCTCTAGTCCACTTCCTCAAGTGTTTCTAGTCCACTCAAGGTTCTCTGAGTCTCCTGCCATCTCTCCCTGGCAGACAAAAACCCTGCTGCTTTTCACAACTGAATGTCATCTGGGTTCCTTTCTGGCACTGGTGCTGTAGGCTAGGGAGCTTGGCTTGGGATTTAGAACACATGCTTCTCATGGGGAACCCACTGGCCACTGAAATATCCCTCTTGCACTTCAGCTGCCACCTCTGGAAGCCCAGCCAGCCCCTTGTACCACCTCTGTGCTCCCTACCAGTCTTGTTGTGGTGAAGTGTTTTTTTTGGTTTGTCCAAAACCAAAAACCACTCACTTCCTGGCAGTGTTTCACCTCATTCTCACCTAGTTGCTCATCTCTTCTCCCATTCAGCCCATCACTTCAGGTTCAAAAACCAAAATTTTGCTTCTGCTGTTTTTTGTTTCACCTCTTCCACACAAGCAAAACATTTCTCTTTGAGGATTTTTTTTCATCCAGGGAAACAAAAAAAGTTACTTTGAGCAAGATCAGTTGAACAGGGTCGGGCACAGGGGTTATGCTGTTTTTGGTCAAAAACTGCTGAAAACTCAGCACAGAGTGGGCAGGTGTACTCACAAATCATTTGTCATGAAATGGGAAAATGCATTAAAAGACTCCTCAAAAAAAATTCACTGGAGCCAATTGTAGCTTCTCACAATAACACCAGCTGGTACACCAATACAGATAGGTTCCTAGAACACTCGCCTAGTGAAGGAAGCCTGTACCACAAGGGCCTCGCCCTCCAGATAATAATTTTGTGTTTTGGGGGTCCCCACTCATAACAGGGGAAAAATGAAAAGGCAGTGGGAAAAAGTAAAAAATTGTCTAATATGTGGAAATTGTGATCCCCTGAATAAATAAATGACCAGTACATTGAATTCTGCAAAGTCTTAGTGACTTTTTAGAGAGACTGTTAAACTGGATTTGAATTTTTAAAATTGAAGAACAAGAAACATGAACAGCTATACAGTTTACGTAAGCATGACTACTTTTCTCAGAAAAAAACACCTGTTTCAGCTTCTAAGATTGGAGAGAAGGTTTTGTTTTTATTTTATTTTTTGTTATCTGTCTTGTCTTTATTCTCCTGTGGGTTTTAAAATAAGATTCTGATGCTAGAGATAGAAATAAATTCTCCCAGCCTATTCCCTTTGCAAATTGCAGGGTTTAGAAAGTCCCCACTCATATTATGAGTCCCCACTGCACCATTCACCTCTGACGTTGAACACCTTATTTTTAGTGATGCACCCATTAGCCTTTGCTGCAACTGCAAGCTATTATAAAACATTGTGGGTTACATCAAATGATTATTTATTGACTCACAATTGGCAATTTGGATAGGACTAGACTGGGCCATTTGTCAGCTTGCCTTACCTAAGTTCACTCTCGTAGCAGCTGCCCCTGGCAGCTCAGCTGGAACTGGATGGATGAGAATGACCACACTCTAGTGCCTGGTGGTTGGGGGGCTGAAGGCTGGGGTGCTTTGTTTTTCTTCTACTTAGCCTATGCAGCACTTAGCTTGGGCTCATTCAAATTGCTACCTCATAGCTCCAAATGCAACAGAAAAAGAGCAAGTCTCAATATGTGAGCACTTTTCAAGCCTCTTTTTGTATTACATTTGTTTATGTCTCATTGGCCAAAGCACGTCATACAGCCAAGCCCAGATTCAAAGGGTGGAGAATTAGACTTTACTATGAAAGGCAAGAACTACAATGAATCTGGGCTTTTTTTCTTTTTGCATTCTACTGCCAGTTCAATATTACTGCTACTGCTAGAGAGAACACTTTCCCCCTGTTTATACTGTAGCTTAAAGAAAAGAACTATATCTTCCATTCCTTGTATAAAATCTTCTGTCATATAGTGAGGTCAATTGTGGGGCCTTCTGAAATGCTCTTTCAGAAAGAGAGGATCCATCTCTCTAGCCAATGTGGCAGGAAATGAGAAACCTTACAATCTAAGAGGTGTGGGGAGAGTAAGTAGAAATGTGTAGAAATGATGCTAATGAAAATTGTGTGCATGAATGTGTGAGCATGTATACGTGTAAGATGAGAGATGAACAAACTTGTATTTTGGTGTTAATCAGATTATGTTTTTGAGGGAAAAGGTGAATATGGAACAATTTTAGACATTTATAAATCCTTTATTCCAAGTCCACACCAGGACTTGTGGTAGGATAAGAGAGCCGAAAACATTATCATAAAGCATTTTTTCTCTATCAGGACCTTTCAAGGTGCCTTCTTTTATTTCTGGCAGTCCCCTGGAGGTGTCTGAAGCATTCTCACAATACAATCTTTTAGCTTCCATGTGGTGTCTACCATTTTCCTTGCTTCAGTTCCCTGCAGGGATGTCAGCTGCCAAGGCTGCTGTGCTGGCAAATGCCTTTGAAGATTCTGGGGGTACTCAGGTGCTGATGCAGGCTTTGTCTCCACTAGTGATGAAAGTGCTAGCACCAGCATTGTTGGGTCTGCAGGTGCCACTTTTTGTTCTTAAAGTCTTATAAAGTTTTTCCTTCAACAGGCACCTATAGATTTTGTAGGCTTCTATATCTGACTCTTTGACTCAATTGGATAAGTTCTCCGGCAGTGGTTTTTTAGTTTATTATGCAAATAGACCTGCTTCCCAGTTCTTTGTATAAACCTTGTATCAACTCCTATGGCTATAAAATGCTGTGTAACAACCACCAGTCTGAGGGTAACCTGAGTGGCTGTAGCTTGTGAATCTGCCTGTGGCTAGTTGTGGGAAGTCGGATGACTTTGTTGATCTTGGGTATGCTATCTGACAAGTCTGATTGGCTTAGGGGGAGACATGTGGCTCCAATCCATGTCACCTCTCATCCTCCAGCAGGCTAGTCCATGTTTGTTCTCACAGCAGTGGCAGGGTTCTAAGAGAGAAAGCAAGTGCTCAAAGCCTCTTGGGGCCTAGACTCAGAATCTCTACAATATCACTTCTACTATTCAAAGCAAGCCACCAGGCCAGCCAGATTCAAGAGGTATAGAAATAGACTTTCTCCCTTACTGGGAGGACCTGCAAAATCACATCACAAAGAACATGGATACGGGAAAGGTAGAGAATTGGAGCTGTCTTGGCAGTCAATCTAATTACCACAAACCCAAACACCTCTGAGTCCTAGAGTGAGCACAGGTTGGCAACCTAGATAAGGTTAAATAAATTTTAGAATAATTAATTTGGCCATCATTCTAAAAATATGGAATATAAATTGACTAGGGCAATGGTCTGAGAGGTTGGTGTGACCAGCAAAATGGCTTTTGCCTTAAAAAGTGTTATGTCAGAAGGTTCTAGAACAGGTGTATTGATTTGTAATAAATGCTTGGAGTGGAGTGTTGAGGCTAGCAATGTGGCCACTTTCCTGGCTGAGCCGAACACAGAGCCTTGATAGATTCACCATATTCACCATTGTCATTGAAGGGAGGAGTGACAGCACAGTGCCAGATATTTGTCATCTGTGTCTTATCAAGGGCAACTAGCAGTGAGGTTAAAGAATTTTTTAAATCAATTAGGAGGAAGAATTTAAAAAGTATTGGTGATCAGATGAAAATAAAGGAGCCCTGACTGGTGTAGCTCAGTGGATTGAGTGTGGACCTGTGAACCAGAGGGCTATCGGTTCGATTTCCAGTCAGGGCACAATGCCTGGGTTGCAGGCTAGGTCCCCAGTAGCGGGTGCGTGAGAGACAACCACACATTGATGTTTCTCTCCCTCTCTTCCCTTCCCTTCTCTATTAAAAAAATAAATAAAATCTTCAAAAAAAATAAAGGATAATTATTTTTCTAGAATAACCCTAGAATTTGGATTTAATAAATAGGTAAATGATAATATCATTTTTTGATAATTCTACTCCTATTACATAAGGACCAGATCTAAGTCTGTATTATATCAGTCTTATTTTATATTGTATAAAGAGCACTTTCTTTTTCCTCTTCTCTATTGCATATCAAACCATCCAAAAGCTTAGAAGCTGCGATGGTTAATTTTATGTCAACTTAACTGGGCCATGGGTTGCCCAAATATTTGGTCAAACATTATTCTGGTGTTTTGATGAGGGTGTTTTGGATGAGATTAACATATTTATCTGTAGAATGAGTAATGTAAATTACCCTCCCTAATGTGGGTGGGCCTCATCCAATCAACTGAAAGCCTGAATAAAACAAAAAGGTTGACTCTCCCCCAGAGTCAGAGAGAATTCCTTCTGTCTGACTACCTTTGAACCAGGATATCCAATTTTTGTTGCCTTCAGACTCAAACTGAAACATCAGCTCTTTGTGGGTCCTAAGCTTCCTGGCCTTTGGACTAGAATCAAGCCATCTGTTCACCAGTGGCTCTAATGGGTCTCCAGCTTACTTACTCACGTTGCACATATTGGGACTTGTCAGCCTCCATGATTATATTCACCAATTTCTTAAAATAAATATAAATAAATAAATAAATAAATAAATAAATAAATACTAAATGTATCTACAGACACACAAACATTCTGTTAGTGGTTCTGTTTCCCTGGAGAACTCTGCCTAATAGAGAAACTTAAAACAACAACCATTTTACTTCTCAGAATTCTATAGGTCAGACATTTGGGCTGGGTAGAGTGGGGATGCTCCGGAACACCTTGAAGCCTCAATGCTCTTCCCTCTGGCCTCTCCCTCTCAATGTATTCTCATCACACAGAGGTTTAGTCTGCACTTCTTAGGAATTTTGCAGATGCCCACAGGAGTGAGCTTTCCCAGAGGATAAGCATTCCTTACAGCTGTTTCCATCATATTTGATAATGTCTGGCCAAAGCAAGTCTAATAACCAAGCCCAGAGTCAGTGTGTGAGGGGACTACACAAGGACATGGGTGCTTAGAGAGTAGTTCATTGCTGCTACCAAAGTTAGTTTGTCACATTGTCAGCGGGGGGGTGTTCTATTTGGGGCATACTGACTTTGATGTCTTTATGTGTTATCAAAGTAGGAAGAGTCAGGTGACAATATGGATCTGAGGTTAAGTACAAGTGATTTAGCTGGATAGATACATTTAGAAATCATAAATACATAGGGGTAATATGAGAATATTTTATAATCAGTACAACATGGATAGCAACTAACTAAAACAGATACTGCTCATAGCCTCAAAGCAGAGTCCCAGGGGTCCCTTGTTATGTGGCCTTTTCCCTTTAGTTATGGATTATTGGGAGGTGTCAGGAGTCCTAAGAAAAGAGGTAGGACAATAAAGGAAATGAGAGGGCACTGGTGGGGGGAAAGGCAATGGGCACCAACTATTTACCAAATGGTAGGAAATATTGCAACATTTTTACAACTGGTCTGAGTATCAGCTCTGTATACAGGCAATAGCTGAAGCCATTGGCAGTTTGTTAACATATTAGGATAGGGCATTCCATTAAATCGTATGATATAGCCAATATTCAACCAGTTTTGGCCTACACAAAGCATAATTTTGTATGCTTCAACCTAATCAACAATGTGACAAGAATAGGTCTAAAATAGGTACCACAATTTACTTAACAGGCAGGTGAACAGGAAGAGTCCTCAAAGGAAATGTAAGGGAATGTCTCTATGGAAGGTAAAGGGGAAGCACACAAGAGAGAGGAAATGGGAACTGGTCTTGAATACCATACAGTAGCATTTAGATATGATGAGAACTGAATGTCTAGTATTTGGCAACTAGAAGGCCTTGTGTAGTTCATTAAAAAAAAACGGTCAGGGCAAAAGTCATGATACAGAGGCTCATGAACCATTTGGGAAGTGAGAACTTGACAAGGCTGAATTTAGAATAATATTTCCAGAAGTTTTGCTTTTGGTAAGAGGAGAAAGGGTAACTGAATGGAAAGTAGAATCAGGAGAAATTATATTTTTTAGATGATAAATATTTTCCCCAAATTATATGAAGAATGGAAAGATCTTAAATTTCAGCTTTTGTAGTAGGATTATAGGTTTCAAAGGTAAGAGTAGAAAGAGTAAGGTCCTGGGGTCTGGAGCCTAGGACTCTGGCTCTAGTGCTTCCACTCTTGAGGGCCATTTTGGCCACTTCATAGCACATCTTTTTTGTAAAAAGTAGTTCTCATCTTGATTGCACAGTAGGGTGGCCTGGGGGAGCTTTTAAAATTCTCAGTGCTCAGGTCTCACCCTAGACAGATTACATCAGAATCTCTGGGATGCATCCAGGTTTAGGGTTCTTTTAAAGCTCCTAGGTTATTCCAGGTGTGTTCAAGATTGAGAAACACTGCTTTAGAATGTCATTTGTTTGCTTTCTATTGCCTCAGCTTTGGTGCTTTAGCCAAAATACTGAAACAGATAAAGTCCCACTCAAGAGTCACAACTATTAGTGTAGGCTGCACCCCACAACAATGGTGGCTGTTGCAGATCTTCTCGTAGGGCAGTGATTCTCAGCCCTAGCCATGTATTAAAATCTTCTGGGCACTTACAACATACTATTGTCTTGGCCACACCCCAGAGACTTAGATGTAATTGGTCTGAGATGGTGTTATGTGTTGAATTGTGTCTCCCCAAAAAGTAATGTTGAAGTCCTAACCCCAAGTACTTCAGAATGTGACTTTATTTGGAAATAGTATCTTTAAAGATGTAATCAAGTTAAACTAAAGTCATTAGGGTAGATCCTAATATGACTACTGTCTTTATAAAAAGGAGCAATTCAAATACATATAAGACATGTACAGAGGAAAGGTTATGGGAAGAGACAGAAAGGGACAGCCATGTTAAGATTAGATTGGACTTAACACTACCACGAAGAATGCCTAGGTCTACTGGAAGCTGGGAGAGGTAAGAAGGGATTCTTCCCGTGCTGGTCTTAGTGGGAGCATGGCTCACACCTAGTTTTTGAAATTCTAGTCTCTGGAACTATGAGAAAATATATTTTTGTTGTTCTAAGCCACCCAGTTTGTAGTATTTTGTTGCACCAGACCTAGGAAATTAATACAAATGGGCTTGGATATAGGTAGTTTTAAAAGTGGCTCAGGTGATTCTAATGTGCCAGGATTGATTTTCACAACTATCAAGGGAAAGAAGTGTATAGCAGGCATAACCTGAGTATAAAATTATGTCAAAATTAGTTTAGAAGTCATGCAAAAATAATTATCACAAGTATATTTAAAAATTAGTAAAATTCCATGTAATTTTAATACCTTGTTATATATTTTCTCCTCTTGGGCTTCACATTATAGTAGAGGCACTTGCTATCCAGCTCCTCTGCAATTTTTTGCCTGGATGCTCATTTTTAGTATAATTTCTCACCTTGAGCGATGAGCTCCTGGATTTCCACTTTGTGTGTGCTTTGCAGGTCTCCTCATGGTGTATCCTTTAGTTTTTATGCCTGAGGGCACTGTCTTGCACCTATCCCCCTTGGACTTTATCCTGTTCATTTATAATATAACATTTCTCCAATTTGTCAAAGTTACTTAGAATTCTGATCCTGCAGTCCAAAATTCTAATTCCCGTTACTCAAGGAGAGTCCCCGGGACAATTGAATTAAGTATTATGTGAACTCCAGGAGGAATCAATTTGGAGAGGATCAGATAATGGGAGGTTTATTATATTATGTACTGCATTAAAGTGTAAAGATGTATGAAAGATAAATGGTCAGTGCATGAATTATACAAAGAGTTCCTTAAATGAGACTGTGATATCAGTCCTTGCACAGGCACAGTGTGAGATGTAAAATCTTGTCACTGTCACCATCATTCGGAGTGTGAGCCACAGACCAGCAACACTGACAACACCTGGGAGCTTATTAGAAGCATAGCACCTCAGACTCCATTCCAGACCTACTGAATCTGAATCTGCATTTTTACAGCATTTCCAGGGAAGCACATGCATATTAAACTTTGAGACACAGTGAAATGGTTTGTAGAAATGATTCTGGCCTTGAAGAGCTCAGCAAGTAGGATGGTTGAGGAAGCAAGATATACATTTTGTAGATCAGTGCCTCTCAAAGCATAATCTGGAGAACCATTACTGTACTTGAGTGACCTTCAATGCTTGGTAAAAGAAAAAGAATATATTTGGTCTCCTCACAGCCTACTTAATTTGAATCTTTGGAAGTGGGACTTAGAAATTTACTATTTGACAAGTTCCCCAGGTGAATTTGATGCACATTAAAGTTGGAGACTATTTGCTCCAGAACTATGTAAATTTACTTTATTTCAACACACCTGAGGAATATGCCACTTTCCCATTAGTTTTACTGACAGTGTTCTGGAGGTGGCAGCTGCACTCTCCTAGGCATGTATCATTCAAAGGACGGTCCACAGATCAATAGCATGGATATCCCTGGGAGCTTGGTAGAAATGCAGAATTTAAGTATCTACTATTCTGGGCTGAATTGTGTTCCTCAAATGTGTTTATTGAAGTTTAACCTCTAGCACCTCAGAATGTAAACATATTTTAAAATAAGGAACTTTAAGAGGTTAAGTCAAAATGAGATCTTTAGGGTGGGCCCTAATCCAATATGACCGGTATCCTTACAGGAAGAGGAAATTAGACACAATATGTATGTGCAGAGTAAAGACAAAAGAAGATGGGTATCTACAAGTCAAGGAGAAAGACCTCTGAAGAAACCAATCCTGCCAATACTTTGATTTTGGACTTTGATCCTCTAGAATTGTGAGAAAATGAACTTTTGTCGGCTAAGCCACCCAGTTTGTAATGGCAACACCCTAGCAGACTAATATGCCTACTAAAGTAGAATCTGCTTTTTTAACAAGATCCATAGGTTTTTCATCTGTATAAGACTTTTTGAGAAGCACTAGTCTAGGGTAGTGCTTCTCAACCTTTAGGGTGCCTCAGAGTTCACCTGAGAGCTTGTCAAAATACAGATTTCAGGCCCCACCCCTAGGATTCTGATTCGGTAGACCTGGAGTGGGGCCAGAAAAACCTACATTCCTAACAAGCTCCCAGGAGATGCCTCTGTCCTTAGTATGTGAACCACACTTGAGTGTTTGGAATCAGTAGCATCAACCTTAGCTGAATGTTATTAGCAAAGCAAAGTTAAAGTCCCCAGCCTAGACTTGCTACATGCCACGTTCTCTAACCCTGTAGAAAGTCGGGGGTGGGCCCAGTAAGATAATTCTGAAACTTAAGTTTGAAAGCTAGTGGGCAGCAAAAGCTGTGCAGAGTCCATGAATACATATTTTCCCTCTGCAGCAGGAAATCTGTGAATGTGGAGGGCTGACTTAAAATAGAATACATATATACAGGGGTGGGCAAAAGGAGGTTTATCTTTGTGAGTACAAGAAACACAGAATTTATTCTTTCTTGTATTATTATTTCTTAATCATTGCATTATTTTCATACGAATGACTGTAAAAAGATCTCAGGACATCTTCACACCAATATTTGATAGCTGCTACTACAGACTAAATACCTTATATTATTTCTTAATGAGACAGACATAATTCAGACAAAGATATTTATTTATTGAGTAGTCTCTATTTAGTTTATAACACTAACCATTAATAGACACACTCATTTAGCACTTCATACATATGTTTGAACTTGACTCTATGTTCCTGGCTCACACTAACTAGGCTTCTAAGTTTAGTCAACACCTTCCCATCAAAGTTTCTTTGATCAATTCATAAATTGCTCTCACTTGCTGTGTCCTGACACATGTGCCTTTATAAGCACACATATGAGCATTTATCCATCAGCAATGAAAAACTTCAACAATAGCAGAAAAACTAAAAAAAAATGGCACATGTATTTTAAAATACCCTTTAGAGATGTGCTCATTGCTGAGAAACTGCTTTGCTCAAAACTAAACCCAGCCCAATTTTTTTCTAGTTACAAAATAATTAATCTCTGAGTCAGCTTTTAATCTTATGTTAATGAGACCCCCTACAGTTTTGGCTCATACCTTCAAATTACAGATTGATCTATAATTAATAAGGCTTATAATGGCAGCACCTGAGACAAAGGCATTATTGGGCAGCTGGGAAGAGAGAGCTGAGAAGCGTGGAAAGGGCATTTACGATTGCATTCTTACCACATACTAAGTTGGCTCCTGGTGGCAGAAGCAGGTGTCTCTGGGTAGCCAGTCTGCTGGCTTGAGCTCTCCTAGTGAGGAAAGGAGGTAAACTGCCTCTCTGAGGGCTGCGGAGGGACTGTAAGTGCCGCACCCAGTATGTGCGTCAGCAAAAGCACTCCTGCTTGGCCCCTGCATCGAGTTTTAACCCAGGCTTGAAAAACTCGCTTTGAATTGACTTTAAGCTCTGGGGAAAAAAGCATCAGGTAAAGGAATTATTTTCTTGTTTGCTTTTTTTCCAGCCATTTTTGGAGCTCTGTGGCTATACTACATTATAGTTGTATAGCCTCAAAAATCCCAGTGATTGGAGGAAAGGAGCAGTTGCTGATTAATTAAAATCTAATTTTCTATTGTACTATAATTGCAGCAGTAGAGGGGGGAAAAGTAAGACATTATTTCAAAAATGAAAATGATCTCTGGACTGTTTGGGCTTATTATGAGCTCTGTGTTACAATTTGTTTTAAATTGAAACAATAGAATAAACATGGAATGAGCTCTGTGAAATCAACTAATATTAAAGGATTTTAATGAAAGCCTGCATCATTTTGTTTAAAATTTTTTAGGCTCTGCCTGGATAGACTTAATAAAGACAAAGGAATGAAGAGGAGTTCAGGTTTTGCGGTAGATCTGGGACGATCCTACAGGTTAGCCTGTGTGTGGTTTTATGACCATGATTTCCAGCCCTTTTTAGGGCACTGCAGTGGATCCCCTGTTAGCCTAAAACAACCAATTTCAACTCATTTCAAATTTTTACTATCCGAATAATAGTGGAGAGTTGATGTGGCTCAATTGAAATAAACAGGAAAGCGTTAGAGAGTCTGGCTGCTTTAACTCTGTGTCCTGATTCAGTTCTGAGCATGTGGGCTGGGTGTGAAGGACGTCGGTGTGACAGGTGGTGACCGGGCACCCTGCGATCAGAGCTGGCTCTCCCAATGTAATTACCTGGCTCACTGGTTCTAATGGGAAGGAAGGGTTGATTTTACCTCTTGGCTGTCCACTGAGTCCTCACATAATCTACAAATCTTTATAACCTCTAATTGTGAGGAGGGGGAAGGAGAGTGGTCAGTGGGAGACACCTGGGGAATTTAAAATTTGCATTTTTTGCCCTAGCTGGTGTTACTCAGCTTGTTGGAGTGTTGTTCTGTAAACCAAAATGTTTCAGGTTCAATCCGAGGTCAGGGCACATACTTAGGTTTCAGGTTTTATCCCCTTTCGGAGCCCATATGGAGGCAACCAATCAATATTTCCCTCTCACATCACTGTTTCTCTCTCCCTCTCCCTCCCTTCCTCTCTGTCTAGAAAAGCAATGGAAAAAAAAATAGAATTTTCACTTTTTAACTGTCCCATTTAATGCAACATAATGCTAAGTGTAAAAGAAGTAGGTTGCAAAGTTGTATATGTCTATTTACATTTATAGAAAATTTATTTATATTTATGGTACATATGTATATATTTATAGTATATATTTATATTAATATTTGTGTATATATATATGCATTCTAAGTGAATATATAATTTATATATAATAGATGTATATATTTATATAGATGTTATATATGTATATGATATACACTTATGAATATTTATATTTTCAAAATACTTTACATGCATGTATTACATATATGAGTATAATATAAATATAGTGTCTGTATACATGCATGTACACCATATATGATAAGTGTTTATGCACATTTACATTTATATGCAGCATATTTACATATGTATACACGTGTATATTTGTATTTACAAAATTATTTCTAATAGCAGTGTATATGTGTATGTATCTAGATAGGATATAGAATATACACCAAAATATCAAATGGATAAAGTGGTTATACAGGAAAGTAGGACTGTGACAATTTTTATTTTCTTTGTGTCTTCCTGTATTCTCTAAATATTCTATGAATGTAGAATATTTTCTACATGTAGAATGTTGAATGTAGAACACCTAGCATATTTTAAGTGAGCCAGGTGGTGAGGGACAAATGCCATATGATCTCACCTTTAACTGAAACATAATCAACAAAAGAAAAAAGCCAACAAAATATAACCAGAGTCATTGAAATTAAGAACAATATAATAATAGCCAGAGGGGAGTGGGGAGAGGACAGTGGGGAGAAGGGTTTTCAGGAACTACTTACTATAAAGGACACATGGACAAAACCAAGGAGGAGGGTGGAAGCAAGGGAGGGAGGTGGGTTTGGAGGGGGTGGGGGGAGAAAATACAGACAATTGTAATTGAATAACAATAAAAGAATTTAAAAAATATTCTGTGAATGTGAAATATTTCTCTTGCAATCATAGAGAAGTCACTAAAAGGAAAAGAGAGGAGCTCTCCTGCAGGTCCTGCACACCCTCAGAACAATTCTTTTCCTGCCGAGATGAGTGAGTTCCTGGTTCCCCTGATCACGGCCCTGATCTTCATCTTAGATTGTCATCTGAGTCCTCTGTGACCAGGAAGCATAGTCTGCAGGCTACATGGGTTTGGAGGGCTGTCGAATTCATCCTTGACCTTGTTTCCTTCTGTTGACACACATGACCTCACTTACCCAATATGATCACAAAGAATCACCAGGGTCCCTTAAGTGTTCCTGCTCTTGGTGTTCACTGGTGCTCATATGATTTATCACATATGTGTCTCCCTTTCCCCAATTTTTCATGGCAGACAGGAAGAAATGAAGCTGTATCTAATATATATATGTTACACAACTTCCAGACCAGTATTCTCATGTCTACAAGATTTGAAAGGGCTTATTAAAACACAGGTCCCTGGGCCTCTTCCTTCCTCCAAGATTCTAATTCTGTGGGGCTTGCTTAAGTCCAAGGAACTACATTTCTAACAAGCTCCCAGGCAATGCCCAGGGTGCTGGTTCTTGGACCACTCTTTGAGGCGCCAGGTCGAATAGTTCTCAAAGTGTGGAGCCCACTTTAGCAATATCAGAAACAGCAATGACTTTGTTAGAATTACAGGATTTCAGATTTCATACCAGAGGTGTTGAGTCAGGATTTTTTTTCTTTTTCAAAATGATTTTTACCCTTATATGAGGACATTCTTTCATTGCCTTTTTTAAGAGAGAGAGCAAGGTAGAGAGTAAGGGAGAGAGAAACATCATGCTGAGAGGAGCATCAGTCGGTGGCCTGCCGCACACGTTAGTACTGGGGATTGAACTTGCAACCTGCATATGTGCCCTGGTCCGGAATTCAACCTCAATATTTTGTTTATAGGATGACACTCCAACTAACTGATCCAAACTGGCCAGGACAGGATTTGCTTTCTAATAAGGTTCCCAAGATATTTAAGTGCACATAACAAAAGATGGAGAAGCACCTTTAGGCACTCATAAGAAAGGCAGGGAGGGGGTCATGGAAGCGATGCTGTCCCTTGCCTGAACCTGGAGCAGGCTGCCTGGCTATGGAGGAAGAGTGTCCCTGTGCCCAGCTCCGGGCATATCGCTGAGGTTGTCAGTCACCAGGGTTGTAAAATTAAAGCACTGAGAGCTGAGACAAACACGTGTATCAAGGCACCCGTTTGTAGTGAAAAGCCCATTTTTGTTGTCACTTGGCAGAAAGAAGATGTTGCTTTGGCCAAAAGAGCAATCCTCTCAGTTGCAGAGCACTTCTCCATAACTCATGCATCTCTCAACAAAAATTGACCTGCTCTAGAAAGATTATCAAATCTTAATCTGCCCGGTCCAAGTAAGGGTCCCACATGGTGTGGTGAGATTAGTAGTTGAAGCAACTAGGAGCAACTGTTGAAAGAATTCAGCAGCAGACCCACACATACATAGTAACTCTGAGCAGAGATAAGGAACCTGTCTTTGAAGTAATGGGGATGCCTGAAAGTGTTGATGAAGCATGAGAAGAAATAGAAATGCATATTGCCATGCTTACAGGAAACCATATTGAGCTCAATGAAGAGAATGATTTCTGTTACAATGGGTACTGATGTAAGCTTTAAAAGTGGCATTAGCTCTTCATAGTTCTCCATTTCAGTGGCTCCTAGCCATGCAAGAATGATATCCAATCATCAAAGTGATAGTTCCAGTTCTCTGGGTAGTGGTTCTCAGATTCCTACTTTAGAAGCAATAGGCTGGCTGACTTTAGTCCAACAAGCTCATTTAGCACAGGAAACTTTGGGCTTAGAGATACGCTACCATCTGTAGGGTCAGATTTTATAGTTGATTCTCCTGCCTTTGACTCTTTACCAATATCTGTGCTAACTATCTGTAAACCAGTTAACCCATTCTGTGGCTTTGGGAGTGATCCTTCTGATAATATGAAGACTCAGTGTAGAGGAAGTCAGCTACCTACTCCTTGTGTCTACTACCTTTCCTGAGAGCAATGAGGACCCACTTGCTTGGGGGATTAGGAGCGACCCACTTAGAATAGGCAACCAAATTGGCCTTCCCATTATTTCCCTGCTTTTTCTAATGGTATCAATAGTTGCTCCTCTTCCAATGGTGGTTCCACCTCTAGCTCACTTCCAGAACCAAGACAAAAGCATGACTGTGTTAATGTGCTTTGAGAATGAAATTATTGCTGCCCTAGTTTCATGTGGCCACAACCTCTTCTGCATGGAATGTGCCAACAAGATCCATGAAAAGAGACCATCATCATGTCCAGTTTGTCAGACAGCCATTCCTCAGGTAATCCAAGTTCCATATATACCTATATGGACTCGTAGAGGCATGGGTATAATGGTACCCCCAGTAAACTTCCTAATGGATTCTTATGACTGTTATCAGGCTTTATTGGGATTAGGGTAAAGCTGTTAGTAAACTAATAAAAGGCTGCTATGGTGACACTGAACCTAAGTGGTCTCTTGTCTATCAGTTTGATATAAATTATTAAAATTATCCTGTAGACCCAGAGACATAGCTTGTTATAAGAATTGCTAAAGCTGAAGTTTGACTCAAAGAGTAAAGATAATCATAGCTGTGTGAGCCTATGAGAAAATTGTATATATACATCTAATATTTCAAAATAATGAGTCTCAAAGCCTGACCACATGAAGAGTTTATGGGGGTACTTGGCATTACAGATGATTCAGACACTTCCAGGGCTGCCTTCTTTACACTGCCAGTTTTGACAAAATAGATTTTTTTTAAATTTTACAACTTATGCCCAATTTTGCAGGATTGGAAGTAACTTTTAATGCATTGTGAATTACTTATTGGTAATAATAGGGCTGACAACAGTTTATTCAATCACTGGTTATAATTTGGGACAAAAAACTGCTATATTGACCTTCATCTTGTGCAGCTGATATGAGCAGTAGATCAGGAATGCAACTGTGTCAATTGTGAATTCCTATCCATTGCCTCTCTTGGTGAATGTGGATATGGTCACCCAGGTTTCCTCATTTCAGGAAGGGCTTTGGGATTCACCTATATTAGCTAACAATTGAGGATGCAAATATTCCATTCATTAGTCTGATCAAGCTATTAATTAATTTTTAAACTTTAGATAAAAATGTGAAACATTTTATGTTTCATCCATATTTGTTTTGTGCAATATAAATATATTTTTATTTTTTAGTAATTTAGGGGAAGGGGTGGGAGAGAGGGGTAATAATGCCCCTAGCATAATTCACAAAAGCAGCTGTGATGACCTCCAATTAACTTACTTCATTTCAAAACTGTTTCTAATCACAAGGAAAGATTTCCTTAATATACATTTTTACATTTTACTTTTGGATGTCTATGACTTCCCTTTTAGTATGTTCCCAAATCTATGCTGGCATTGAAAGAGCAAAACATTATACTGGTGGATATTTCTATTAATTGTTTATTGAAGCAGTATTTTCACAACTCAAAACAGCTTTTTTCCCCTCAGTATAACAAAAATTAAAATCCTATGTGAATTGAATAGTAAATTGACAAATTTCATTTTTTATTTCCACTTGAAGGGTTACATTTCAATAAAAGTTTACAAATAACAAGTTTGTTAAATTTTATTTATTTTTAGAGTGAGAGAAAGAGAGGGAGACAAAAATCCGTGGGTGAGAGAAACACTGGTTGCCTCTCACACATGCTCCAACCAGGGACCTGGCCCACCACCTAGGCATGTGTCCTGACAAGGAATTGAACTGGTGACCTTTCAGTTTCAGGATGACACTAAACCCACTGAGCCACTCTGGTCAGGGCGCAAATAACGGTTTTTATTTTGATTTTTTTCAGTATAAAAAGTTTACCTTGATGATATATCATGATGTAATGTTAATTGCTTATAGGATAGTTAAATGTCAGTACTGAAGCCTAATCTTTAGCTGCCATCTCGTAGATGTGAACAAATGTTCACAAGCATGTATTTTGTTGCATTGTACACTGCAACTAACAAGCCAAGGAATTAACATATGTATTCGTTGTGTGCTGTTCCTAAAATCACAAATTAAGGATGACAAATTAACAATGTAATTTAGTATTTCTAATTTTACTACACTCTTTTGTTATGTATATGTAGGGAAGTCATAGGGATTGTAAGTTCAATTTGAATAAAGTGTAAAATCATATATATATTTGATGATAAAGGGCCTTTAAGATGGCCAAAGCACTGATATTATACAAGGTGTCCCCAGAAAAAGTCCAGCCATTGTTAACATAACAAGAATGGTTTGTACAACCTTGTTATAACCTGGCAGCCAAGGAGAGTGAACTGGAATGCACGTGCGTGAACAATGACAACTTCTCTGTACTAGTCAGTGGGGTGGTAGATGCTACTGAGTGAACATGTGTACTGTGTGGCTGTCACATTCTAAATTACTGAGCCAACAATGAATCTGCATCAGATTTTGCTTAATGTTTGAACATTCTTTCATAGAAATATTTGAATGATTCAGAAGGCCACAGCTATGGACAACTAGTGATTGGCAGGTTCATCACGTCAATACATTCACTTGCACATCACATCTTGTGCAAAGATTTTTGGTGAAACATCAAATCACCCAGGTGACTCAATCCCCCTAAAGCCCAGATTTGGTGCTCTGTGTCTTCTGGCTTTTCCCAGAACTAAAATCACCTTTGAAACAGAAGGAATTTCATGCCATCAAAGAGATTCAGGAAAATACAACTGGGTAGCTGATGGCAATTGGGAGAATTGTGTGAGGTCCTAAAGTGCCTACTGAAGGGGACTGAGGTGTTACTGTCCTATGTACAAAGTTTCTTGTATCTTGTTCAATAAATGTCTCTATTTTTCATATTTTATGGCTGGATACCTTCTGGACAGACCATATATATAGTGTGTGTGTGTGTGTGTGTGTGTGTGTGTGTGTGTGATTTTGTTTCTCTGGAGAACTCTAATTACTTCTATACCCCCTAAACAGAAACTTTATAACCATTAAACATTAAATCCTCATTCTCCCCTCTCCCCGCCCCTTGTAACCTCTTACCTACTTTCTGTCTCTGAATTTGCCTATTATGTATAACTCATATAAGTATAATCATACAATATTTGTCTTTTTGTGTCTAGCTTATTTAACTTAGTACAATGTTGTTAAGGTTCATATATATTGCAGCATGTAGAATTTCATTCTTTATAAAGGCTGAATAACATTCCAATGTATATGTATAGAACACATTTTGTTTATCTATTTATCTGTTAATGGACACTTGGGTTGCTTTTCCTTTTTGTCTGTTGTAAATGATGTTTCCACGGACATTGATGTACACACATCTCTTTGAGTTCCTGTTTTCTGTTCTCTCAGGTATATACCTAGGAGCAGAATTGCTGGATTACACAATATTCTATGTTTAACTTTTTAAGAAACCATCAAACTTTTCCACAATGGCTACACCATTTTACCTTTTGGAGGCCCTTTTAAAGTTAAAAATTTAAAAATCTTGCCTTTACACATATTACAAAAAAAACCCCCAAAACATGTAGTGTGCTTTCTGCCCTCCTGTTCACAAGATGGTGTCATCAGCATCGTGCGAACATATTGCTAAGGCTTCTTTCTCAGAAACCATGCAAGTGAGGGGCCTTAGAACTTAAGTTTTGTTAGCTTCGTGATAAATCTATCTCTGTTTATTTCTATCTAAGAACAACTAATTTTTATTCACTGAGGATCACTGAAGTTCTGATCTTGTTAATAAAGAGAAAATTAGGAAAGTTATTCCAGGCGCTTGTGGGGAACAAAGTCACGACTGGACCCGGGCATTCAGATGCACACTAACACCGCTGCTACGGGGTTCCTCCTCGGCGCCACCTCAGACCAGTCGGGGGAGACCTCCACTCTAAGCCACCAGATTTGATGGACTCTTTGCCTGCTATGTTTCAGAGACTAAGTCTTTTCGTCTAGATTATTTTTCAGATACTCAGGGCCCTAAAGTTTCTTTCTAAAGGGCCATAGAAATTTGTATTCAGGTCTATGTGTGCCCCTTGCTGAGGTCTATCCTTCCAAGGGGTGGCCAAGGCAACTGTCTAGAGAATGGGAGAACATGGGTAAAAATGGAACTTTCAGTCTAAAGTGTCTAAAGATGTTCTTTCAAGACACCTTACAAGTAGAACAATGCTGGGGGATGGGAAAGGAAGAGGGCCATGGGTCTGTGACTGCGGAAGACTCCTTGACTAGTCTAGCATGATGCTCCAAAAGGATCCCAAACATTTAAAATTGTAATTTTACCTTACAGGTCATATGATGGCATAATGTTTTCCAAGGTGTGAGGACAAAACATATTTTATTCAGCAGTTGGTAACTAAATTTGTAACTTTTAAATACTTAGGCATATGGTATGTGGGCCGTTGTTACTATCCTGCCCTGGGTCTCACAAGTATTAGGAACGATCCTGCTCTTTCTTTCCTCACTTGGTTTGCTAAATACAGCCTCATGGTATAAATACCTAAATAAATATGGATTAAACCCATGAAGAGTTACTGCTTCTGTGATAAGAATCCTGTTGTTAAGCATTCTCAGGCTTGGTTGAGCAATTCAGCATAGTACCAAAGGCTCAGGCTTCCCTCTTATCTGTCATCTTCAGAGCAAGAGATGGCCAACCTCCTGTTCACAAGATGGCTGTGTTACAGAACACAGGAGGCCAAGGGTGATATACTATTACCGAAAGGAACCCCCCAGGTCCATTATGTCTGCTGCTTTATAGGAAAGACATCTCTCAATGCCAGAGATTCATGAAAAGGAAAGGAAATGTTTACTTAACGCGGTACAGACTTATAGTAGTCACCTAATGTCTTCATCAAAATCCCAAAGTCCCTTAAAACACCCACAAACACACATAGTCCTTCCTTCCCCCCTTTGCCCACTCTGGGGTACCGTATCTCAGGAAAGGAAATAGAAGTCCGTGGCTCAGGCAGCCCCTGGTTCTTCTCAGTAATCCCTCTCGGCTGGTAGGCCTCCCTCGGTTCCTGGCACCATCAGCTGTGTCGCCAGGATCTCCAGCTAAAGCCGAGTGGTGGTTCTCGGCTAAAGCCACATGGTGGTTCCCCCTACTAAAGCTGTGGGGGTCCCTACTCTGGCAAAGTTGTGTGGCTCTCTTACATGGCCACAGCTGTGTGGCTCTCCTTTCTATTGCTACAGCTGCATAGTTCTCTGCACTGCCACAGCCACGTGGTTCTCTCTCACATGACGGTGGGAGTGAGAACCTCCCCACTCTGGCAAAGCTGAGTGGTTCTCCCTCCATAAGGGCTGAGAGGAGGGGGATCGCCACTCTGCCAAAGCCCAGTGGTGGTTCTCTGCTAAAGCTGCATGGTGATTCTCTCTCACAGGGCTGCAGAAGTCCCCACTCTGCTAAAGACCGAGTGGTTCTCTCTTCTAATGGCTGCCACATCTGGGTTTAAATTCCCGAGCCAGTTTTCCTCTGCAGCCCCATTTCTGACTCCTCCCACAATCGGCTACACTTGGCAGCACTCCCATATCCTTCTGCTTTACTGGGCTGCCATAGTGGGTCTGGGCAGGTGTGGCCCCATGTTGTGGAGCTAATCATCTCTAAGCTCTCTTGTAGGCACCGTAACTCAGAGGACCTGCCCTCCAGTTACATCCTGGGTGGAAGCGACTTTCATCCCCCTGGCTCAAAGGATGGACACAGCTATTTAACATATCTGTGCCACCAGTTAAAGGTTATAGATATGTTAAATAACCATTCCAGAGGTTATCTGCAAAGCTGTTGCTATGCAAAACAGTTCTCAATGGCACTGCTCCATGTGTCCCTTACCCCAATTCACACCTATGGGGGAGAGGGGAGGACATCCTAATATTTCCTGGACACCTTGAGTTCTGGACCCCATTCCAAATCCCTATTTGGGGCCCCCCTGTTGGCTGCACCCTGTAACAGCTGCTCAGCTCCAAATATCACATAGTCCCATGACAGTGCCCTGAGCAGGAAGCAAGAAGGCACCGAAACCAATTTCTTTTCCTAGTGTCTTCTATTCAGGGTAGAAAGTGTTATGTTACCTGAATAGGCCAGCAGAATTCTCCTTCCATTTCATTGGCAAGGACTTGTTACATTATTTACTTTTAGACAAATCACAGGTGAAATAGGAAGGGGTTTTTGACTGGCTTAGACCAATGAGGATTTGTCTTTTGGGAATTGGGCACGTTACTGCCTGGAGAAAAATAAAACAATACAAACAAAACAAGTTACTCTCAGCAAAAAGGAAGAGAGAGCTTGCTTTATATGGGGAAGCCATAGCAACAGATAGAGCAGTTACTTTCCTTAGAATTGTAAAGGAGGATTAGTAATTAGGAAGCAAAGAAGGAAAGGGGATTTGTCACAGGATTGAAAAGGCAGCTACAGCTGAGCTTGTAATGAGCAGATTGTGAGAATGTCCAAATGAAGTTCTATGGGCCTTCATTATAAATGCTGAATGATTAATGACATTGCATTTAATTAAATTTATGACTTGTATTTGTCACATAACACATTACTAATAGATAATGTGTGATGGATTAATATTGCTGTTCTCCATCAATATTTTCATGATGTGGTTTTACCAGAATTAACTGTTGCCAGGAGAAAAATCAACTCTAAACTCTTCATTGCTCATGAAGTAAAATGACTCAATCAGCTCATCCTAGGATAGAAGAAAAGGAGTGTTGAATCACCATTTACAATCCTAACAAAGCATTCAACTTATGACATTCCAAGGAGGAGAGGCAGCTGGGTTTGACTCCCCTTTGTCTTATCCTCAGGACAAGCATGGATGTATTGTAGGAAAATGCACAGATGCCAGCAATGGGCCACACACTGAAAGCTGCTCAAGCGCTTGTCTGACCTCAAGGTATTTCTTAGGCTCACCTGCCACTTGCCTGCTACTCAGAGTTTAGATTCCAGTGGTGGCAGGGTTATGGCATCCTTCTCCTATGCAAAGAATAACATTTTTTGGATCATAAATATTTTGACCAATAAATTGGTCAAATATATATCAAATGACCTGGAAGTCAGAATTACATCTCAGTAGCTACATTTCTACATTTTCTTGGCAAGTGACATTTTTGGTGAGAAAGGAGCTATATAGGTCAATGAGAGAGGCAATTTCCCCTTTTGGAAGTGACATTGGCAGGAACCCCTCTCTATGGTAGAACGTTTACAGTGCTTGGGCTTTCTCAAAGTGTGGTGACCAAGTCCAAGAGTAGGCACCTCCCCAGTCACAGGAATGCTCAGTGCCAGGAAGTGGCATGGCATCACTTCTGCTTTACTCTGTTGTCAAACATCTATTTGTCAAGCTGTCAGAGAGCCCAGATTCAAGGGACAAGGGAGAGGGCCATAGACTTCATCTTTTGATGTAAAGAGTATTAAAGAATTTAGGGGCCACATTTTCAAACTTCCACATCATCTTGAATGTCAGCTCCTCAGAGAGGCTCTGCCTGGCCATCTCTTATTGCTGCCAGTTAAAATGGGGTCCTTTCATAGAGTAACAAGGAAAGCATTTTGGGGACCTATGTGTGGGAGGATGAGATGTAGTGGTAAGATTTATTGGAATAAAAATAAAAGACAGTCCCCAGGTTTCCAGTATCTCTTCTCTGTCACTCCCATTGTGGAAAAAGTTCAACCTTGTCTTCTTCAAGCCCAGAGTAGGAGTAGGACCAGAAATTGTGTGCCATTGGTTATTAGTCCAGTTTGGTCTCTGCCCCCACCTGGCTAGCTTAGCCTCTGTTCCTGGCTGAGCTCTGGCCAGTGCTATGTTGCTATATCCAGCACCCTGGCTAATGCTTGGAGTCCTCTTGGAGCTGACATGTGGAGCTGGCATTTGGAGCTTGTGCTTTGGGTACGTGCTTGGGGCTTGCACAGCTGCTAGGTCTACATGGCTGTTACAGAGGGAGAACATATGAACAAATGGGTGAACAAACACGTGTTCCTGTGGGGAGAGGTATTTGTTAAGCTTTGGTATATTACCTCGAGCTTGGGAAGGAACAGGCACTCTTTCAAACTAACGATTCAATTTCCCAATCCTTCACAGGCTTGTGCTGGTCCTCTCCCTAACCAATTCATTTTCTGGACCTCCTGGGGTTCTACGTCCCTTATTCAATCTGATCCTTCTCTCAGCCTAGGCATTTCCTCCTAGAGTCGCCATCTTCACTCCTGCTGCACAAACCTCAGAGTAGAAGGACCTCCTCTGCTCCATCTCGGCTTCTACTGGCATCCACTCAGCAGAGGAGTTTGCCCTGTATTGTTTTATGTCTTCCTTGGTGATACCAGCTAATGACTGATAAATATCCTTCCTGCCCACTTCAGGCATTCGGTCTTGAGGGTGGAGGACACAGTAATCCCACGAAGATTCTGTGCATGCTGCAACTTCCTAGTGCAGCAGGTTTACTGTACAATTCAGCTTCTTAGTTTATTATGCTTGATGTCTGATTCCCTTGGCCTCATTGCTTTATTAATATTAACTAGCTATCTATGCTAACACTATTAAGTAGCCCTGTCCACTGTCCAGAATCACTGTCTATCACAATACCTCTCTGATTTTCTTCAGAGCAACATTACCTGGACTTTCTGTGTGAATGCATTTATTTAACTGCATAATTTTAATTTCACTCTGTGCCCAGCATGCAATTTCCAGCACAGCAGGAATGTTAGAAATGTTTTTTACAGCTATATACTCATATTGCATTGTAGGTGCTCAGTAAACACACACGATAAACATTTGCTGAGTGGATTAAACTGTTCACACATAACTCCTCCAACAGTTCATAAAGGGGATGTATGGAATTCTCCCCATTAACATTTGTCCCTCAGTTTTCTTTTATAATCTGGGGCTCTCATTAATAGGACCAGATCTGATATTCCAGATCTGAGGATCCAGCTAATTATCACAGCCTTACCCTCTGAAGCTAAACTCAAAGCTTCCTAGAATCGTCAGGAATGTGGCTGATCTTTTGCTTTATGGAAATGCAGCAAATACCCTGTCACACAAATTCCTAGCTCTGACAGGAAAAAAATTGGGTTAGGAAATAGCAAAGGAAGAGATATTCATGAAGGTGCAGCTTTCTGATGTGCAGAGAAGACAGTGTCTCTCCGTATTTGTTACCGTCTGCGCTTATAGCGTTATTGGGAAGTAAACAGTAACAATGCAGCAGCAATTCTGAGCAAATGGGCTGAGTGACTTACTGCCTGTTGGTTCAGAACCTGCAAATCTGTTTTCCAAAGTGCAGCTAGGATAAAGCTAGAATAATGTGTAGCTTTTTACCTGCTCCCAAGTCCTTTATTGGGTCCCAGGAGGGGCTAATATGCTGAGTGGGGAGAGTAATAAGAGAAATTCACACACCAGATTCTGTGTATTGTTTCAGGCTGGGAAGCTGCTAGAAGGATACTTACCAGGCTTCAGTTTTCATCCTAAATCAGTGAGGCATCTCCATTAACTGGGGCAGACCTCATGATGACTGTGCAACTCTGTTTCTTTTGGAAGAAAATACAGTCAATTAAAATCATTACAGGTGTTTTGGAGAGGAAGCAACTGACACAGTGTTTTGTTAGTAGTACAATGGTGTGTTTCCCTTTATTACCAAGAGAGCAATGAACAGGTTTACAGAGGCACAAAGGTGGGTGACAAGGAAAACAGGACATGAGGAAAGTGACTGTTTTTAGACCTCCAAACAGTGTAGACGGCCTGAAGGATTTCAAGATAAAATAAAATATGTGGTTCCCTTACGTGAATTTGTAGACCTGCTTTCTGTCTGCAGACTTACATTGCCTGGCTGAAACCTTTAAAGGATGGTATTTTCTTGGTGCATCTCAAGTATTAAAATAATAGAAAGCAAACATTTAAGTCATTTTTGGGAATTAAGCAATGATTTTAGAAGATTTGATTGCTGTAAGTTTCTGACTGGGAGTTTTGTAATTTTTATGTGGTGTATATTTTACATTTATTATTTTTATTTTTGATTCTATTTATGTATTACATATATTTTTCTCCTGTTTTGTTCATAAAAGTAGCAAGTTTGGCTCCAGAAGAGAATTAAAAGGAGTATTTTGTTGGAAGTTGGTGTCATTTTCTTCAAGAAATCCTATGAGACTGAAGAAAGTAGAAATCAAAGAGGTAATGTGTAGTCAAGATCAATAAGAAAAATCGGAGAGGGCTACAGGTCTTCCAATACATATAAAATTGAACTTGGAAAATACACAGTACAGAAACCTAATACAAACAGAATTCTTCATCTTTTATTTCATCTTACTATTGTTTTTTCTCTCAACTCCTTCAATCCTATCCAAAAATGTCAGCATTCTTCCAGTTTATCAGACTGGGATATTCTAATTTATATTCTTTCTATTTCCTTGTCTTTTATCTTTTCCTAAGATCAAACCTTTACATGTGCTTTTTATCACAGTCTTCCTTTCTCTATATCCATTCTTTTTGTTGTTGTTGCTGTTTTTAATGTTTGCACTTCTAGGTCAAACAAATTTTTGGTTTAGTTCTGGATACTGACCTTAGCTCTGGGTACTGAGCTCATAGGTAACATTCAGGTTGGAATTTTCACTATATGGGCATATATATGGGGTTGAAGTACAGGAAGAATCTCAGGGTTTCCCAGGAATCCAAATTTGAAACCTGCTCATAAAAAAACATAGTAATCTCAACACACGAAACTAGATAGAAGTAGACAAAGAGGGAATAGGTTCAAGAGCCCATTCCTGTGGATAATGGGAGCAAGGAAGAGTCAGAGGAAGCACGTACGGACAGGGAGGGAAAGAACACAGTAAGTGCAGTCTACTGGAAAGTAAAGAAGACCAAGCTTCAAGGAGTTATCAAGTCATTATTGTTAAATATTGCAAAGAGTTTCAAGGAAGATGGAAAAAGGAGTTATCAAGTCATTATTGTTAAATATTGCAAAGAGTTTCAAGGAAGATGGAAAATGAGAACATCTGGTTAAGTTTGACGTCCAGGAGGGGACTTTCCATGTTTTCTAAAGTTTTAGGAAACCATATAGAATAGAAGTAAAGAATGATTTATGGTGAAGTCAGATGTTGTCAAAATTGATCTGAAAGCTATTCAAGTCCTACTTACCTTTACTGTTGTCCCTTCTCCACTCCTAAGCCAGAGCCCAAGGAAGGATCTTGAGTGCAAGAAGCTGACTGCAGAAAGTGACCCAAGAAACAGGGGAATTCAAGAGAGTAGGATTAGGATACATTATAGAGCTCATCAAATTGAAGCTGTTTGTATTTCAGGGCCAGAAGATGGAGTAAACATTAGGCTGGTTCTCCACTTCTCACTATTGCTTCCAAAGCCCAACATTTTTGAAGAGTTTGCTTCAGTGTTGTTGGAGAAACATCTGGCTAGAATTCCCTATACTCACCCTGATAATTTAGGTGCTTCCCACCCAAATCTAGTGAGATTTGCTCACAAACACTGTGTCCACCTACTTTTATCTACCATCATCCAAAGCGTAGGGAGAATCTTTTATTTAGCTCATCTTGAAAGGAGGGTTTCCGGCTTCTTCAGACCACTCTGTTTATTTCTTCTAATCATGTTTGGATTTAGGTCTTTCAAGATCTAAATCAAAAAGCCAAAATTCCTTCCAGACAATATCTACATATCTGTACTCTAAGACAGCATGCCCCCCCACACACATGTACACACACAACCTACAAAGCCAATGAAGCTGGTTGATAACCAATCCCCTATTCCCTCCTCTGCAGGACAGTGAGAGGTACTTCTACACTGCACCTCACCAGGTCCCCAGCAGGTTGGAGCTCATCAATTTGATGACATGCCCTTTGACTGGCCTTCCCCCTCCTTCATCTCGCTATAGGTGTACTTGAATGAGAGGAAGAAGGGAGAAAAATAAAGTTGGGAAAATGGTAAATGAATATTTCCAAGTATTATATTAAACTTTTAGTGTCTTCAAATATGTGAATGGGAGAAAGGAAGGGCGATAAAGTGAGAGCAAACCATAAGTTAATAGTTTCAAATATCATTCAGCTGCAAAAATTTAATTTCTTTCTCCTTAGCTTGCCTGTAATAGGCAATATATTCATTGAGATTAGGTACTATAAACTGCCTATATTTTATCTCCTTATATTGCTCAACATGATGCTGGGCATGTAATTACCACTGCAGTATTTGTACATCGGTTATATCATTGACCCTGAAACTGCTTTAAACCTGAGGGGTAAAGAGATCTCATTTTTAAATATCTACTAAAGCAGGTGAGTGCCTTTGTACTAGTTGGAGAGAGATGATGCATATGCAAGTCTTCCTTAGGTAATCACCCGCCCAAGTACATAAAGGAGCAGCAAATATCCTGGGAGAAGGGGCAAACTGCCTGCCCTACCACTGGACTTACATACCGTTTCCTTTAGGACCTTAGTGGGAAAGTACATGTCACACATCAGTGTCTGTGCCGTGGGCTTGCTTTTGTTTTCCTTAAAGTGGTCTACCAAGTTTAATGCCTTTAAATTTTCCTCTCCACCTGATCTCCTCCTCCACTATTGTGGAGAGGGAGAGCCCTTGACCTTGTTTTTCTTTATAGCCTTTCCTTGGTAAGTATACCTAGGATAACCAGTTCTAGCTGTTTATGTGGTAAATTCTTTCCTGCTTTCCTGGCAGAAAATTCCTGGCTTATTTAGTGTATAAGAAATGCCAGGAGACATACACACTCACACATATGCACTCTCTCTCTCACACACACACATGATTCTCAATGCTTTCCTTTAGCTCCCAAAGTTAAGATCACTTGTTAATATTCTCAGAAAGACTTTCTAACTTAAATTGTGTTGTTGTCCACCATTTCACAGGTTTGCGTGAAGTGAACAAATCTCTGTTTTATTGTAACTGGGCCAGACTAAACACCCTGGGTTATTTCCTCTTGGTCTTATTTCCACAGATTAATGTCACTGCAGTGGACTTGAGCAATGGTTTAGTCCAACCCTCTGTTTCCATTTGGACAGCAAGTAAAGCACCCACACTTAACAGTGGCAAGGAAATATTTCAGTGATAAAAAATAGTGTATTAAAAAAATGTTCCCAACTAACCTAATATCTGGCCAGACATCGAAAGAGTACTTTTTATGAAGGGGATCTTTCATACCATATTTTTGATAGTGCTTACTAATAGCTGCAGATAATTATAGTTATATATAACATGTAATTATATAAAATATAATTTTTCAACATTATGTTATAATGTTAATATAATTAACCAGGACAAAGTGTATCTCAGTGGCTGAGATGGTGTACCCCAGCAATTCTGTGCCTCCTTTCACCTCACTTTCACAATTTCATTAGACTACTGTTATGAATCTGAGAAGGAAATATGTAACTATCTCCCAAAGATGCGTTATTCATAATTACTTATAGTTGTGGGGACCATTTCCATGGTTATATTAGATGTTATGTCTTCTGAACAGGAGGGCGAGGAAGAGAAGATACCTCACTTTTCCTCTGTCTTTGAAGATGCAGGTGAGAATTAGGAGCAGCTGAACATTTTACTTCCTGAGAAAGAACACTGGTACTTCCAGAGGCATTACCTAGGGACTCTGTCAAGTTGTGACATTAATAAAAAATTGTGAAACGGTTGTTCTTTTGATTTTGACATTAACAAATTCCCTGGCTCATGGTCTCAGAGAGACCTACCATTGGCCCAGTTTTTCCCAAGAGCAAAGGAGTCTTGTTTCTAGCGTGACTTCTGTGTATTTTACTGGGAAATAGTTTTTAGTAAGATGATACTATACTTCACTGAATTGATGGGAAAAATCCCTTTCCTTTGAAAATCTGTAGTGTTCTCAGGGAGTATTCTCACATAATATATATGACATAACATCTGATATAACCATGGAAATGGTCCCCATAATCATAAGTAATATAAACAATGCATCTTTGGGGGCTACTTAGGTATTTCCTTCTCAGACTCATAAGAGTAGTCTGATCAAGTTGTGAAAGTGAGGTGAAAGGAGGCACAGAATTACTGGGGTACATCATCTCAGCCACTGGGAGACATTTTGTCCTGGCTAATTGTATCAACAGGTTCTAGAATCCCTTGAGGAAAAATGAAAACCTTTAAAATTGTATTCCTATATAATATCTAGAATGCTATTTTTCTAATTACATACTTTATCTGAGGACAAGTATCCTTGGAATGACAGGGTGAATACAGAGAAAGAATAAATTATACAAGGGATGCTGACCATATTAATTACAAATTTCTTTTATTAGTCCAGATTTTTTTAATCTAGAAGTCACAGAATTTAGGTTAAGGATTTATTAGGTCACTCAATTGGGAAGTCAAGGGGGAGGTTCAGTCCTTGAAAGTTCAGGGTAGAGCACCAGGGACTCCTATGCACTGCAGGTAGAAATGAAAAATGCTACATTTTGTAAAAGCAGTTTTGCAATTTCTTATACAGTTAAACATATCTTCATCATATGAGTCAGCAATTATACTACTAGATATTTATCCAAGTGATGAAAACTTCTGTATGCAAATATTTACAGTAGACAATCAGAAGTTATTCAACAACAGAAAGGAACAAACTACTGATACATAGAACACAGCAACAATGGACAAATCTGAAATGCATTATACTAAGTGAGAACAGTGAAACTAAAAATACTACATACTGTGTGATTTTATTTATATGTCATTTTTGCAAAGGGTGTACTATAGGGATGAAAACATCCATGGGTGCCAGGACCTAGGAAGAGGGTTGATTTCAGAGGAACATGTAGGAATTTTTTAAATAATGGAACTATTCTGTACCATGGCTGTCATGGTGGGTACAAATTGCAGGCACTTGTCAAGTCATATAACTCTGCATTAAATTTTTTTAAAAAAGCTTTATTTCTCTTTTTCAATAAGAATGAGTCCACTAGCTCACAGCCTCCTTTTCTTGTGATTTTTTAGTGACCTTATTTTTTTGAAATATATAGTTTCCTCCATGTGTTGGAGAAATAGCAGGTGCATTACACATAAGTACAGGATCACATTGACCCAGGTTTAGGAAATTCAGAGAAAAAAGGCTATTCTTTTCTCTAAATAAGTGTATATAAAGTCCCAGGAAAGAACTCTTTGGTCCATTTTGGGTCAAGAGAACATCTCTTGGCCAACAATTTTGTCCAAACTGAAGGAGTGCTGTTTTTGGAAACCGTGTGCTCATATCTGTGGCCAGGGAGATGTGACACAGTGATGGACAGCTCCACTAATAGCAAATAAAGTGGAGGGTGGGTTTATCCTCCAAATTGGGAAGTGATATTATTACAAGCAGGAGAGGAGTGCTTGGCAGACCAAAAGAGCAGAGACCACTCTAGTATAGGTCCTCTGTTTACAAGCTGCAGGGAGCCCATCAATTTGGAACTTTCATGCATTCAGTTGCCATGGTAGTTACAGTCAGGCATCCAAATCTGTCATTCAAACCACAGAGAATCATGGGAACCTTGACACAGAGAGATTCATGACATTCAAAAGCAGTTGTTGCTATTATTGTATCTGTGGTTTTTTTCTTTTCTTTTTGTAGATAAAAAACTTCTCTGAGAATCTAATGAAGCTTTAGGTTAAGACCCTTGAAAAATGTAGGAACCCTGGCTGGAGTGGTTCAGTGGATTGAACACCAACCTGTGAACCAAAGGGTCACTGGTTCAATTCTTAGAGCACATGCCTTGGCTGTGAGCCAGGTCCACAGTAGGGGCAACCACACACTGATGCTTCTCTCCATCTCTTTCTCCCTCCTTTCCCCTCTTTAAAAATAAATAAATAAATAAAATATTTTCTTAAAAAAAGAAAATGTAGAAGGCATGAGGTCACATGCCAGGTCCTTCCCTCACCCTGCAGTTCATGGCCCTTGACCTAGAGCAGTGATTCTCAAATGTTAGCCCACGTTATAATCTCTGAGAGAAACATGTTAAACACATTTACTCTCTTTTACCACAGAGTTTCTGACTCAGTAGAGCTGGGGTGGGGCCTGAGATGCTGTGTTTTAACAAGCTCACAAGTTCCCAGGTGATATGGATACTGGCAGTCCAGGGTTCATACTTTGAAAACCACTGCCTTAAGTCATAGTCTAACGATTCCATCACTAGATGCCCTACATCGAACTTCTCCCATTCTGCAGTTCTTTCCAAACTGTGACTTACCCATTAAAGAATCTCAATTTGTGTTTGTTTTAACTGCTGCACTCTTGAGCCTCTGTTTGGGGTACTAGAGGGAACAAAAACAAAATTAAATAGCTCTTCATGTATTGATTCATATTTTACAACAGATGTATTTAAAATATGAACAGTTCATTTTCAAGAGATTAAAGGATATGAGAAGTTGGCCTTTAAAATTACTTTAAAATGTTAGTATTTATTTTGAAAAGAGTCTGCATTTTAAAATGAATCATTTGCATAGTTTTAGTTCTCCTACTTAAAAAACTAATAATGCACGTTTTTATATTTTCACCTGTAAAGGCTAGACTGTATAAGCAATTTTGTTCCTGTTTTTTGTTTGTTTGTTTAAATCCTATGTATTTCCTGACACCATCTTAAAATGCTCTAAAAACATAATTTTTAATTGGGTACACAAGATTCTGTCATATGGATGTGACAGAATTTGGAAAAAACTTCTCATTTTGGTTTTGGTCATTGACACTTCTTTTAAAAAAATATTTAATTTACTTATTTTGTAAAGAGAGGGGAAGGGAGGGAGAAAGAGAGGGAAAGAAACATCGATGTGTGGTTACCTCTCATAAGCACCTCACTGGGGAGCTGGCCTGCCACCCACGCATGTGCCCTTATTGGGGATTGAACCAGCAACCCTTTGGTTCACAGGCTGGCACTCAATCCACTAAGCTACACCAACCAGGGCTGGTAATTGACACTTCTAATTTCCAAAGGATAAAAATTATATATAATGGTTTGAGCATGCCTTCAAAAATAAACTGATTATTTTTCTCAAGTATCTTCCTGGTGTTATAACTACTGGGTCAGAGTCTGAACTTTTTAAAAAGCTTTTATTTTCCTTCACAAATGCTGTACCAATTTAGACTGATTATACAGGCAATCTGGACAGTTCTAAGGACATTTGTGATGAGTTTTAAGTTTTGAAAGAAGAGAGACATAACAGGAAAATTGCTGGTATGTGGTTACTCCCCAACTTCTTTAATCATCTTTAGCCATGCCTTCTACTTCTTAGCCATTTTGCTTTTGAAAGAAAACCTGAAAGGCAATTTATTAGGCAAGCAGCCAGAAATGCAGAGGCCCTGGAAATGATTGTGTGACCCAAGGAGGAAGACTGAGTGATTCCTTTGCAGCCTTTGGGCTCCCTGTGACCATCTTGAAATTATTCTGACCTTCAAGGATCTAGTTCACTGCCATCCCACAGTCTGTTGCAAACCAGACCTCTATGATTGAGGACCATTCTCCCCTAACTTTATTCTAATTTCATAGTCCTTGAGGTCATTTTGCTGTCTGTTCTCACCTCTATTGTGAGCCAGTTTCTAAAGGAAGCTGACTGTGAGACAGATTTCCATATAATAATTTTTTTTTGGGGGGGTAGTTTTTTTGGATCTCTTGTGAAGAGAGAAAGAGGCAGAGTAGGGCTAAGGGAGAATTTGGGCTGTGATACATGGACCACAAAAACCACAGCTGACCCTAAAGGGGACTGTGGAGCTGGTTTGGCCCTGTGTCTCAAATTGGGGCATGCAATTAAGTCTTTGATATGGCATTTGTTGCATACAGACTGTCCTTAGGATGGGCAAGACCTTGGCAAGGACATTTCCTACGGAGAGGACTTTGCTTTGCACCATCAGCAGCTGACAGTCCTGAAAAGTAGGAGGATGAGAGGCTCCCCCATAATCTCCTGAGGGGTTTCAGCAATGCATCCCAGCTTCCATTGTGAACCATGTTCATTGACCAGTTCCCATTAGAAATCTACCCAAAGTATTTAATGAGTATAATTTAACCAGGTCTTCAAAATAGCAAGAAGTGGTCTTTTAACCATTTTCTTGGTTCAGTTCCTTTTTTCTCTACCTTTCCAGTTCTGTTCTCACCTCTTCTCATAATCTCCCTTCCTCACGCTCCTGCTATTATTCAAAGCAGAATATGGCCTTTTTTCTGATGTCTGATGGTGGGGCAAAGGTGTTATGGCCACCATAATGAGAGGGTATCTTGAGACCAAAATTGATGCAGGCAACTCCATATACTATAACAGAAATTATTGATAAGGTATATTACTTATGAGACTGACGCGCTGCCTACTGCGCTAAGAGGGCACCTTGATAAGGTATATTACTTATGAAAGGTAGGGTCAGAGCAGAAGGCAACCTAGCAATTCTGTTAAGATTATTCTTTGTTAATAGACTCCTGTTGCAGCACTTTTTATTAATTGTATAACTCAAGTACTAATGATAGACAAGGTACAAAGAATGCGGTATGTGTCAGGGGGTCTTGCAATGGATGATTGTTTATAATCAGTACTATCATCAGTTTGATATTTATCTTGGTTGCCATGTCGTTCCAGCCATTTATTTATGGTTATATTGTGTAATTTTAAGGAACACAGGTAAACATTAATTTGTTGCATTTGCTAAGAACAGTAAGTCTGGTAAAAGGTCACAGCAGGGAAACTTAAAGATGAGACAAATACAAGACAGACAGATGGAGTCTGACTTTTGTTCACAGCCACATCTATACACCTTTTTTTTTTACCCAGAAACCAAACACTGAGCCTGAAAGAAGAGAGGGCATGAAGGCTTGCCCTCTTCCAACAAGTTGGTCAACTTAATCACTCCAAGTAACCTGGCAGAACCCAGGCTTTTGTTTAGCATGGTCAGGTAAGGCTTTCTTCTTTCTTTGTCATATTCTCCTGTTACATCATAGCAGTACCTACCTCCTTTAGACCCCTGAACTCCAGCTCACCTCTAGCTAGACTGTCCCGAACCAACATTTCCAGGACAAAGTATCTGCAAATCTACCTAGAGTCCCATACCCTCTTTGAGGCCAAGCAGCAGGTGCCCAAGTAAATTAGATCCCTATTGTTAGTTGGACAAATTATCAATATTTAGTGGCTTCAAACAACTCAAATTCATTATCATACAGTTCTGGGAGTTAAAAGGCTGATATGGGTCTCGCTGGGCTAAAACCAAGATATTGGTAAGACTGTGTTCCTTTATGGAGCCTCCAAGGGAGAATCTATTTTTTGCTTTTTCAGCTTCTAGAGGTCCCTGCATTCCTCATGGTCCCATCCATCTTCAAAGCCAGCAGTGGCCAGTCGAGGTGTTCTCACGTTGACTCACTTTGACATGTCTGCCTCCCTCTTAGACATTTAAAGGCCCCTGTGATTACATTAAGCCCATCTATAAAATCTGAGCTAACCTCCTTAGTTAAGGTCATTCCATCTTAATTCCAGCCTTCACTATACCTTAAATCCCTTTTGTCAGGTAACATAACATATTCACAGGTTTTGGGTATTTGGGCATGGTCTTTTTTGAGAGGGCATTATTCGCCCACCACACCAGGACTCCAGGATCCTCTGCTTAAAAAGATGCAAGCCCCTGGGGCTCAGGGGAGGCCAAGGGACAGCTGTTGGGAGGTTGTAAGCAAGCAGTTTGGGAATGCAGGCTGGGGTTCTACACACATGTACAAAAGGCCACTCACTCATATTGCTGTATGGACACATGGTTAGGGAGTGAAGGGGACCAGTCACCAACCCTGGCTGGAAATTCTCTATTTGCACTTTTGCCCTGGGCCTTACAGCATTAGGGACAGTGGACACCCTTCAAAGGAAGAAGAGATGTTCAATTTTTCTAGTTAAAAGGTTAGTTGATATTTAAACCCAATCCTTTAAGTTCTGTGGTATTTTTGAGAAATGAAGTCATGGGTGTTTCTGATCTCAAGCTGCATTTTATACTGCTTTATAGATAGACTTTAATTATTTCTGGGACAAAAATGGGGAATAAATAAAACAAACTTATCAACTATACCAGAAATTTTCTTCTTTTTATACACAGGTTCAGAAATATAGTATTAACTTATGATGTTATTTAATCACATGTAGGATGACCTATGTTTTGGGGAAAGGGAAGTCATATTGTGGTTACCTAGTTATCCTGAAAATCTGAGTCTTAAAGATGAGCAACAGAATCTATTACATGTATTTTGATATTGTTAGAACATTTCCAGGGTAATAAGAACATACGGATAGCAAGGCAGGTTATTTGTTCTCCTGAACTACAAAGTCTGATACCCAAACTCAGTGATTCTGAATCTTGCCCACCCGAAGAGACACAGTGAATTTCTCTAACATGACAAGTGTCCAGGTAGCCAAAGCATAAAACAAAATGACCAGAAGACAGAACTCCAGGCAGTGTCTGAAGTTTAAACAAATGCATCTTAGATCTTTAAAAACTCGATTCCTTTCTTATTCTAAAAATTAGTTAAAAGTTTGTTTGTTGGTCTATCCCTGTTTCATTCTTGAAGCTATAGTGCTATGTCCCTTGTAACTGCAGCTCAAATATTCCTAAGTCTTCACTTCATTAACTTTTTTCTCCCATTATTCTTTGTGACTGGGCTAAACACTTCCCAGAATGAACTAGTATTTTTGATCCTTAAATCCAATTTCTGAGCTGCCTAGGAAGTGCTGGTGCCTGTATTCCATTTTCCTGGGACATTTAAAACACTCCTGGTGGCTGACTTTGCATGAAGAATCAAGTACAGTCTTAGAGCATTTTCCTGGGAATGGAGCTGAGGCACCTCTCATACAACTCATGCAAGGCTAGCAGTTGGTTAATTAATTGAAAAAAATAATTGAAAGCAAGGGGTCATAAAAATGATTCATACATATCTTATACATTTTCATTTTAACTTAAAACATATAAATTGACATTCATTTGCCAATCTTTGATCTAAAGCTGAGGTCTTTTCTCCTAATTGGCATTATGTGTTGTTTCTCAGTAAATCACATTCTTAATGCTTCCCTTAAGATTTTTCAACTTCAGTTTCTTTCCAGTAGAGCAAGAAATAAAGTGACTTGAGAAGCAATCTGATTGAATAATCTTCCTTGATTGTTAACACTTTTCCCCAAGCCCTTCACAATTTTCTCAGTCTCACCTAATTCAATGTTTTCTATAAATTTTTAATGGATAGTATTCATCAAAAGATTCTGAAGAATTCAACTTATTTTCATTGACATCTCCTTGTGCACTCATATTGCATACATTTAATTTATGTAAGATTAATTTGCTTACATTACAACAATGCCAATTATAACTGTAGCATAATTCTACTGCATTGGATTCTTAGTAAGTATTCCTAAATTATCTATCAATCAAGTCAGGATAGAAATGCAATGGTTTATTAGAAGCTTTGAATGATGGGTGTGGATGTTTGTCATGCTGTGACAGGTGCTGGCTGTGTCCACCCTTGGTTCCTTGGGTGACTTTGGATGTCACCTGAAGCTTTGATATTCTTCCCTCTAATGCCATATCTCTTTACTTAAGGTGAATTGGAAAGTGCCGGAGAGCTAGCACCCCCAGGAGCCACTCATAATAAATTAGTTTCATAGATGATGGGGTCAATGGATAAGTACTCCAACTTTCTTGTGCTTCAAGGAGAAGATCTGAGGCAGAGTCTTCTCAGTTCCCAGGTACTCATGTAAGTCACCTGCTCATTCATCACTGCTTTACTGGCTCCTACTCTTTCTGGCTTTCCTTTCCCATTTCCTCACATGTCTTCCTAGTGTAACCTACCAAATCAACAACTTGAACTGAAGTTCTTGATTCTACGTCTTATTTTAATGAAACCTGAACTAAGAAAAGCACCACTCAATATGCTGTATAGAGAGAACTGAGAGGATCGATCTGGTGAATGGATTAAATGGAAACTACATAATAAAACTTCCATTATTCTGGGAAATCTAATTTGGTCTCTCCCTCCTCAGACTGTTATGAAATTTCCACCTATATTTTCTACACAAATGATGCTTTCTTGCAGCCAAGTATTTTGCCTTCCTTGTTGCAAGCCCTAGCATAGAGCAGGAGCTCCAGTCCTGGGAGCTGCCCTTGTGTTTGTGACATTCTGAAAAGACCACCTGGAGAACCAGCAGATGTGGGCATGCTGTGGATATACCATTTATTGCTCACATTACAAGGGAGTGAACCAATGTTGGTGGATAAGTGTGAGAAAGATCATGCCCTGCCTCTAGCCTTGATACTTATAGGGTTAGGGAGGGAATAGTGTGTGAAAATTCTACACTTTTATGATAAACACAGGAGCCTTCAGACATAGGGGCCTTGAGTGGGCTGGGACATCCAGATATAGACTGTTTTCCTCATTCCTTATGGCTGCTCAGACAGCCACCCTAACATTGTTCTCTGAGGTCATGGAGGGGCTATGTCCTGAGTTACCCCACATTCCACTGCAACATTGCTTCTCCACCTCACAATCTTTGTATTTGTTCTTCCAGACAGAAAGTCCCTGGGTGGCAGGAGTGTTGGCACATTGTATTTATATACCACAAACACAATATAGGTTATACCCCAAGAGGAGAAGAAGAAAGCAGAGATCAAGAATGACAAGGAGGACGTGACTTTTGCCTTACCCATCTAAACAATCACCAAGAGTTTGACAGAGAAACCAGGTCTCTAACTACACAGGATATGGAAGTCTCTTCCTGCCTGATTTAAGGGAGATAAGAGAATAGGATATGAGACTGGAACAGAAAAACTGTTAGCTGATTCTTCCAAAGTAGATATAGGATGGAATCCCTGGAGCTTTATCATCTTGATATGGAATTGTTGTATCCAATTCACCCATCTAGTCCTGACAGCTAGTCCATTCAGCCAAACCACTGAGTCTCATTCAGGGTGTGGCAATGCAGATGGGCTTCTAAGGTGCGGCCTATACTGAGTAAAACAGCAACCAGGTATGAAAACAGAAAGAATGCAAAGGTGAATGAAGACAGTAAGTTATAAACCAGTTTCTGAGTCTGCAAGAGTGGCAGATGAGAAGACTTCTAAATGCAAGCCTTTTGCTGGAATGAAATTAAGCAGTCACAATCGGATAGGTCCACTTTATCTATAGTTTAAATGTCTCTGGAAAGAAAATGAAAAATTCAGGGTCCAGTCTAGTTCATAAGTGAGGAATACAATTTTACAGACAATTTGCCGAGTTAAAGTCTAATTTCCATAATTGTGTATAATAGGTTTTATTGAAACATATTGTTTTTCCCCTAAAATCACCCTCATTTTTATCAAAGAGCCACATCAGGACCAATTCATTTACTGAAGTTCACTTTCAATTTGGCCTGATTATTTGCATAAATGCAACAGGAATAGCAATTGATCACATAGGCCTGCTTAGATCTACTTTGCTGGAGCATTATAAGGAATTCCTAGATTTAGCTTTAATTAGCCCATCAGGGCCAGGAAGCCATACCACATCATTGTCATAAACTTTGCCTGCAGTATCTACAGATTTGGATGAGTTTCTCAAGTTCTTGAGATTCCCAAAATATCTTGGGGTTAAACCTTTGTTTCTTACCTGGAAAGACTGCCATGAATCTTTTGAAAAGCAATATAACATACCAGGCCATTTCTCCAAAGGGCTTTTTTTGACTTCAAGGTCAAGATTTATTCCTCAGGCTTTATGGTGACACCCAGAGCCCATACAAATCTCTTTTAATCATGACATTACAGACAAAGACTTCATTAATAAAACCACTATTGAAAATGGGCTTTATGTATCCTGTTATAAAGAAACCAGATTCCTACTGGATTTATGCAAACAAACATAGTGCCATGGAAAGAATAATACTCATTAAGAGTTTTGACATTCCAGAGGGATCAGGTAGGGAGAAAAATATATTGGGTTGCCCAACAAGTTCATTTGTTCTTTTCCATAACATAAAAGATACATTTTTCGTTTTCACCAATACCTTTATTGATTTAGATATTTTGAGTATGTCAGCTATCTTCCGCATGGTATGATGTTGATAATTGTTCTCAATGACTGTCTCGATTTGATTGCCAGCCACTTCCACTGGTTTACCTGATTATGGAGTATCTTCCAGTGAGAAATTGCCAGCATGAAACTCTGCAAACCACTTTTGACACATTAGATCAGTCACAGCGCCTTCTCTATACACTGCACAAATATTTTTGTGTGTTTCAGTTGTGTTTTTACCTTTCTTGAAATAATAAAGCATAATATGACAAAAATGTTGCATATTTTCTTCCATCTTCAATGTCAAATTAGTTACACAAAAATTCACCAATTTTGATAAGATTTTTTTAATGTACACTGATACTACAGCTGTAATAATGCAATCTAATAAAATTGTTTTGAATTAAGTTAAAAACAACTAAGTGCTATTACAGCGATCCTATGGAAAAAACGTACTTTTTGGCCAACCCAATAAATGCTTCAATATTGCTTATGAAAATATAATTTACCAAATTGCTTTGTGAAAAAGAAAGTTTCTTTATGTCTGGAAAACTAAAGATTAAAAATCAGCAATATTTTCAACAAAATGTTATAAAAGCCACAATTATCTTTAGTTTATTATGTTCTGTAATCAGTTTTTGTTTATTTTGATCATCCTCAAACAACTCTATAAATCCAACTTTTTCACAGAGCTACAGAATGTTTACTCAGTTCAAAGGTATGATCCAAAAATTCCTTCTAAAAAATATAAAATCCAAAACAAATCAGAGTCCTCTCCATTAATCTTTTCAAAAACATAATATAGTTTTATAGATGCATTGGAGTAAAATAATGGCTGTTTATAAGTGACAAAACTTAAAATGACATGGTTATAGATTTGAGTATAATACAATTGACCAAGGAATTTGCTTTCTTGTAACAACACCTTAAGATAATAACTAAATTGACAAATGAAAGTGTATTGAATTTTTATAATCTCTGGAACATCTATTTTAATAATAAAAATATGTATATCCTAATATAACATACTTATTTCTTTATTTGACAATGCTTCCCATGTACTTTAAGCCTATTAAATAAGTCTAATTAGTTAAAAAACTTCTATTTTATAAGGAGAAAGAACAAATCCTTGAGGCATTCCAGGGGCTCATTGGAACAACCCAAAGTCATCTCTCAGTTAAAAACTCTCTTAAAATTTGAACTTTGAGAAAGGTGTCAAATAAACTTAACCAAAAGAGTATATAACATATTTTTTTAAACAACACATTTTTATGGTAATAACATTAAAAAACATTAATTAAACGTAAAATCAGTTTTAACATCAAATAATTTGTCCAGACCTCAGGATCCTGCTTAAGTTATATAAATGTTTACTTTCTTTAGGCCAATAAAATATTACCCACTAGTTGTGTTATTGGACTCAGAAAACATACTACATGTAATGCACAAACACATATCACATAAAGACCATACACATGAAGACTGAACACATAAAACCTATACAAACAATTTGAATTACTAATTTTTGTAAAGAAAGCACAAGATTTTCCCACTTTCTTGTCTTTGTGCTTCTTTCCTCTACACCATCCCTTTTCAACTTGCACAGACGCTCTTCGACTCACACTGACCCTCTGCAACTTACAGTCTTTCTGCCACTTTTACAGTTCCTCTTAGTTTGCTCTTTTAACTCATCCAGAAATTAGAACAATTTACTTTTAATTCTATTTCCTTCCAAAGATATTGCCATAATTTACACCTTTTATTACCAAAACCATACATTCTTTCCCAACTTAATTAGAATTTTCTATTTTTAGTGACTACTAAAAGTAATTAGCATTTTCAGATGGACAAATGAATGAATACATTTCATAATTTCAGAAACAGTTTTTTCCCCCATTGGCAAATGCACGATTTATTCTCATTGATTACTACATTCCTTTAGAGTGCTAAAAAGTGGGTAGTTTTATTATCTTGTGTTCTTGACAACTTTTATAGAGGTATCAGCCTTGGGCTTATTCCTGGAACCATAGCTCCTGCGCCTCCATAAAAAGAATTTAGAGAATTCAAAAGACTCATTTTTTCCTTTTATTTCTAAGTTTTACTGTCTGAGAATGGACTGAGATCTTTTCCCCTCTTTAAACCACCAATTAATTTTCCTTTCTGAATAGAATCCTTGTGATGTAACAACATGAAGCTTGCACATAAGAGATTTTATCCTATTCACTAGACCTTTGGCAAAACAGTTCAAGAGCGAGACCAAGCTGTTCTTTTTCAAAACAGAAAAAAGAACAATATATTAAGCGAAGGATACATTTTGAGAAGGGCCTGGGTCTAGCTTTAGAGTCTTATCTCCTCATTTTCCTCTCTAACTTAAGCTCGCCCTCTAACTACCTTACTTTCACTTTGGCTGCCTCTTCCTCTTCTCCTGCTGCTAACATTCCTCCGCCACCTTTGAAAGTTCTGGAAAGCCTGTGGGACTATTGTGGGTATCACACCAATAGGCTTACCATTTCATATCATATTGAACTGGTGGACCACTCTAGGATTCCCCACAGATGTCCCTCACCCAGCATGTTGTCACTCTCAGTCAAATGGACAGGGGTGCTTTCCTGGATATTCTGCCAGCTATGCCAGTTGTAACACAGGGGTTCCAAAACTGGGAACTGTACTTATGTTTATGATATTCTGAAAAGACCACCTGGAGAACCAGCAGATGTGGACATGCTATGGATGTGCCATTTGTCACTCACATTACAGGGGAGTGCACTGATGGTGGCAGGTCAGTGTGAGAAAAACCATGCTCTGCCTCCAGCGTTGGTGCTACTTATAGGATTAGGGAGTGAGTAGTGTGTGAAAATTCTACACTTTTATGATAAACCCAGGAGCCTTGAGACATAGGGGCCTTGAGTGGGCTGGGACATCCAGATATAGACTGTTTTCCTCATTCCTTATGGCTGCTGAGCAGGCAGCCACCTGTCCTCTGAGGTCATGGAGGGGCCATTTCCTGAATTACCTAGGAAGACACATTTTGGGGAATATGTTACAAGCTTCTTGCTGGGACAAAAGTTTGACTGATGTCTCATCTCAATCCTCATGCCCCCATTTCCTCTTTTTAACTCTCTATTTGTGTTGAACTTTAAAAATTGGCCAACCTGGCCTTTTGGCATTGTCTGCATTCCAAGTGCTCTTTCCTTCCTGATTCCTAGCTCTACTTCACTCAGGCCTTCAGTTTATCTGTGGTTCTGGGCCTCTGAGTATGTGAATCTACCACTTAGCTGAGCCCCCTGTCCTGGATTTAATGCCTCAGAACTTTCATTCCCACTTCCAACTCTCTCTCTCTGTCTTTTCCTCCCTAACCCTTCTCCAACTTGTACTATGGTTATGGTCCCAGGCCCTTCCATCACATGTGGACTCTGCATGGTACTGCTGATGCATGTCTATGAGTATTTCCCTACAAAACTTACCTCCCTACCATTTAAAGCCATCTAAATATTTTTCTTCAAAGGTACACAATATTAAGTTAATGCTCTTTCAGAAACAGAACAAAACTATTGTGTTATCTCTCCCCATTCTTAAGAACAAGTGTTTGGATTGTAAAGTGATTGAACCACACTCGATTTTCTCTTATTAATGGAAAATTGGCCATAAACTGCTGAGGCGTGACTAGCTCATTTCCCAACACAGCTGCAAATGTTTTATGCTGGGATCACTTTTTACTTCCCGGAATGAAAGGAGAAATCTCTACAGAATCGGTACCTTTCTAAATAGTACCTGGTGTCATTCCCTGCGGAGAACTACTGACAAGTTGTTCTGAGGAACAATTGATTGAGACTAGCACCACCTTCAGGCAAGGCTGTTTCCTTGGAGTGCTCGACTTTATTTTCTTCTGCAAACTTCCAGTAGGCAGGCATTAAACATTTCCTTTTATTTTTCATGTTGAAAACTAATCTAAAATACAGATATGCCTGGGAAGTGCTCAGTATTTAATGCACAATAATTCATAATAACATCTTATTATAACTTTCAAAAGCATATTACATTATACAAAACATCTTCAGCCATAAATTATATATTTTAATGGTCAAACAACCTGTGAAATATAGATTAGTATTCACATTTTGTAGATAAAAATGTTTTTAAAAATATATTTTATTGATTATGCTATTACGGTTGTCCCATTCCTCCCTTTTATTCCCCTCCACCCTGTGTACCCCCTCCCACCCGCATTCCCCCTTTAGTATGTTCATGGGTCCTCCCCGTATGTTCATGTACATATAAATTCCTTGGCTTCTACATTTCCTATACTATTCTTAACCTCCCCCTGTTTATCTTCTATCTATCGTTTATGCTACTTATTCCCTGTAGCTTTTCCCCCTCTCTCCCCACCCACTTCCCCACTGATAACACTCCACGTGACCTCCATTTCTGTGATTCTGTTCCTCTTCTAGTTGTTTGCTTTGTTTTTGTTATAGGTTTGGTTGTTAATAACTGTGAATTTATTGTCATTTTACTGTTCATATTTTTTATCTTTTTTTTTAGATAAGTCCCTTTAACATTTCATATCACAAGGGCTTGGTGATGATGAACTCTTTTAACTTGACCTTATCTGGGAAGCACTTTATCTGCCCTTCCATTCTAAATGATAGCTTTGCTGGATAGAGTAATCTTGGATGTAGGTCCTTGCCTTTCAGGACTTTGAATACTTCTTTCCAGTCCCTTCTTGCCTGTAAGGTTTCTTTTGAGAATTCAGCTGACACTCTTATGGGCACTCCTTTGTGGGTAATTCTTTCTTTTTCTCTTGTTGCTTTTGATTCTCTCCTTATCTTTAATTTTGGCTAATGTAATTATGATGTGCCTTGGTGTGTGCTTCCTTGAGTCCAACTTCTTTGGGACTTTCTGAGCTTCCTGAACTTCCTGGAAGTCCATTTCCTGTGCCAGATTGGGGAAGTTTTCCTTCATTTGTTCAAATAAGTTTTCATTTTCTTGCTCTTCCTCTTCTCTTTCTGGCACTCCTATGATTTGGATGTTAGAATGTTTAAAGATGTCCTGGAGGTTCCTAAACCTCTCCTCATTTTTTTAAATTCTTGTTTCTTCATTCTTTTCTGCTTGAATGTTTCTTTTTTCCTTCTGGTCCACACTGTTGATTTGAGTCCGGGTTTCTTTCCCATCACTTTTGGTTTCCTGTGCATTTTCCTTTGTTTCACTTAGGATAGCCTTAATTTTTTCATCTAATTTGCAACCATATTCAACCAATTGTGTGAGCATCCTGAATACCAGTGTTTTGAACTGCACATCTGATAGGTTGGCTATATCATTGTCTCTTAGTTGTATTTTTTCTGGAGCTTTGATCTGTTCTTTCATTTGGGCCTTTTTTTTTTTTGACTCAGCACACCTGTTATGTAGAACGGGGTGGAGCCTTAGTTGTTTATCAGGGTGGGGCAACACACATTGCTGTGTTGTGGCCCTGTATGTAGGGGAGGGATTGGAGAGGGAACAATGACGCTTGCTCCTCTCTCTGCTGGTTTTCAGTCACTTTCCCACAATCAAATTGGGCCCTTCTGGTGTTGATTCCTGGGTAGGTGGGCTTGTGTACCTTCTAGGACCCTGTTGGTCTCTTCAGTGAACTCTCCTGTGAGGCTGAGAGCTCCTTCCATTGCTTCCTCAAACCCCAGTGGTGTTTTCAATCAGAGGTTTGAGGCTTTATTTCCCCACACTGGAACTTGAGGTTGGGCACTCTGTCTTGCTCCCCAGTTGTTTCTCACTGGAATGTGGGACTGCTTAGTCTGCAATCCACCACCTCCCTAGGTCTTCCAGCTGCCGCCTTGCCTGCCCTGGTCCTCCAGCCGCTGCTTTACCTGGAGTCTTCTTCACCCAGTTGTCTGTTTCTGCACCTCCTACTGGTCTGGATGAATGTTTCTTTTTTAACTCCTTCATTTTCAGACTGTCATACAGTTTGATTTTCGGGCAGTTCTGGTTGATTTTTGTTTTTAAGTTTCTTTTCTTTTTAAATATATTTTATTGCTTATTCTATTACAGTTGTCCCATTTTACCCCTTCACTGCCCTCCACCCTGCCCACCCCTTCCCACCCATATCCCCCCATTTTAGTTCATGTCCATGTGTCATAAGTTCTTTAGCTTCTATATTTCCCATACTATTCTTGCCCTCCCCCTGTCTATTTTCTATCTATTGTCTGTGCTACTTATTCTCTATATCTTTTCCCCTCTCTCCTCCTCCCACTCCCCTGTTGCTAACCCTCCATGTGATCTGCCTTTCTGTGGTTCTGTTCCTGTTCTATT